>WSXT02169455.1:0-23192 GCA_011762715.2 Neuroterus valhalla | reverse complement strand
CCCCCCTCCCCCGTTTACCTATCGCTAAAATTTCTAAGAGTGTGTTTTTACATTTACAAGTCTTGTGTTTTGTTTTGTGTCGTTAAAACTGGAATCCATACATTAAATGATACTAGCGTTGAAGGTATAAATTACTTCTTACCGTGCTTGTATTGGTATAAAGGAGGAACCCAACTAAAATTATTCGAGTGTGGTATGCACTCGACGTCCGAATGCGGCGGTGGCCTGCACGAAGTTTGTACTTCATATCGTGACAAGAAATTGGGTGACTTTTTTAAACAATTATTAGCCTTGTTCTCGATCGATGAGCTTTTCCTACAAGTGGGATAAATTGTTTCTTTCGTAAAATTAAATTTGAAAAAAATTTTCACTCTTTTGTAAGGGCATGATTCATAGATTAAGAAGTGGAGTTTTCGTACCTTAGTTTGGTGATGCAGGCAGCAGCTTCCTTTTGCGATAAAGGAGCGAGTTGAATTGTGTCGAGAAGTTGTTTGAACTCAAAAATTTCCGTATTCTCGGGATTTTCATTCAAATTTGACGCTGAAGCTGGAGAAGATAAACGACGCGACGCCGATTGTTTTGAACTCTTCTTGCCATTGAGAACTACTGAAAGAGTGTAAAATTATGCTTTCATAAAATATCATTTTTAAATAAGCAGTTTAAACTCATTATGGGGCAGAGAATTTAACTCCATAGTTGAAAATTTATTAATTTACTCGGCAAGATTCATTCCTTGCTTTGGTGAAGCTCAATCGATAATTTAAACATGGTTATCCTGTTTGAAATAAAATAAGGGAGTTGTCACGTTCTGTGGAGTGAATAATACCAGCAAGTATTGTAGCTTACATTTTTTCGGATTTGAATATAACCAGGGTGGCGATTCGACGGACGATTTTAAATTCCCGGTTCTTCAAGATCAAGTTTTTCAATTTTCCCGGTCAACTAGAAGTAACATATTTATGTTTGTCGAAAAACGCGAACATTTATTTCTATTGATGACGTTCATTCTAAACATCCTTTAACACAACAGATCAGACATTGCAGAATAAATCAATTTTGAGAAGAATACTGAAATTTTCAACAAAAAAATAAAATGATTTATTTCAACAAAATATTTCATTTTTCAAACAAGAAGATGGATTTTCAACTAAAAAGATAAGTAATAAACTGGAACACTTCAATTTTCAACCATAAAGGTGAATATTCAAACAAGAAGATTATTTTCAAATAGAAAGAATAATTTTCCAAGAAAAAATATAACGTTTTAACAAAATAGTCGAATTTCGAACTCAAAAAATAATTATTTTCAACCAAAAATGGAACAGCAACATTTATAGTTTAAAAAAACAAGGCCAAACCAAGCATAAGTGTTTTATACTAAAACAAAGAATCTTCAACTGAAGGAAACTTTTGGTGAAAAAGATAAATTATCGACGAAAATTTGATTTATCAAATTTTAAATTGAAAAAATGGATGTTTAACTGAATAAATGTATTTTTTACTACAACTATGGAATTTCTAATTGAAATAAGTTAAATTATCAGTGAAAAAATTACTTATAATAAAAAAACTAACTCTCAAACAAATTATTACATTTTTACACAAAATGATGAAGAATAAAATAAAATTGTAAATGTTTCATTGAATTAGTTGAATTTTAAACCAGTAAGACGAATTTTTAACTAAAATGATGAACCTTCAACTAGAATAGTTCGATTTTTGACAACAATTTGATTTGCAACCAAAAAATACAATTCTTGAACAAAATGGTTGAAATTTGAACTATAAAAATGAAAATTGTCAAACAAAAACGGAATAGTGACATTTTTGTTCTGAAAAAATAAATTTAATTCTACTGAGAAAATTTATTTTCCAACAAAATATATGAAGTTTCAACGGAATAATTTAATTTTCAATTCACAAAGACAAATTTTCACCGGACTGTCGAGTTTTGAACTAGAAAAGATCAATTTTCCATAAAAACGAAACAGTTAAATTTTCCGTTGAGGTAATTGATACGTCACCAAACTGATGAATTTTCAAGTATAATGATAAATCTTCAACGGGGATAGGTGTATTCCAAGAAAAAATATGAATTTCTGACCAGAAAGATTAATTTCCTACAAAAAAAGACGAATCTTCCACAAAGTACATTAATTCTAATAAAAATAGTGTAATTTTCAAATTCAAAAATTAATGCTCAACTAAATATCTACTTCCATTTTTACCAACAAAAAAAAACTAATTGATTTTCAACAAAGTAGTTACATTTTCAACCGGAGGTGAATTTTGAATCGAAATAATGCAACTTTAACAGAAAAATTTAACTCTCAACAAACAAGTTTACATTTTAAACAAGTAGTTAATTTTAAAACTAAAAAAGTATGAATTTGCAATAAACAATTTTTTTATCATAATTCAGAAATATTTCTTCTTCAGAATG
The DNA here is from genome assembly GCA_011762715.2 of Neuroterus valhalla. Classification (NCBI taxonomy): domain Eukaryota; kingdom Metazoa; phylum Arthropoda; class Insecta; order Hymenoptera; family Cynipidae; genus Neuroterus; species Neuroterus valhalla. Next base: position 20,749 of record WSXT02169455.1, on the reverse strand, counting down.
CAACTTCTACTCAAACGAGTGCTTGTAAAATTGTTACGAATTTGGAATTGGAGGAACGAGTTTTTTAAATTCCTCCCGTCTGATACGAATTAAAATTAGTTTAAAAGTTCACGTTCCATGTAAAAAATCCCCAGTTCCAAGTAAAATTATACTTCTTTACTAAAACTCCCTGCCCTAAAATAAAAAATATAATTTTTTTCTGAAATATCCTGTCCCAAGTCAGATAAATGAGGAAAAGCAAATAAAACGTAATAAATACATTTTTTTGAAAAAATGAAGGTAAGAATTCCTTTTGTTGGTTTGAGCAATCATCGATTCGATTATCAAATTTGAGTCAGCTAAAAAAATCGAACAGAGCCACAAATTTGCAAAACGTTTTTCTTGTAATGGAAAAAAAATCAAAATTATTCGTCTCATGACGTATAAATTTATATTCAAATATTTTGAGAATTTGATTAAAGAAACGTTACTTTGTTTAAATCTAATGATAAGATTTCTTTCTGATTCATAAAAAGAAAGCGATCATTACTCGCATTTTTTCGGTAGCTTATTCCATAGTCTTGGTTGAGTCAAGTAAATTTCCGGTTTTTTGAATAAATTCCCGGTCATTTCCCGGTTTTTTACCGGTCAAGTCGCCACCCTGATAATAGAAAAGTAAATGCGATATTTTGGAAAATATTTCATAATCTATTCGAAATACCAAAAATATTTCAGAAATACTAACCACTTGGAACGGTGAGATCAGACAACCCAGAAATGCCAAGTTCACTCGATCTGGCAACACTCTTAACCAGTAAATCTGGAAAATCCCTCTCACAGTCGAATGAATTCGACCTTGTCGCCGGTTCAGATCTCGTCTGACTGCAAGTAAGAAGCGCTCCAGCGCTTTCCGGCTGGCAAATGTTGGATAAGCCACTCGTTCTCATCGCGTTGCAAATCGGTTGGGACTGACAAAGACGCGAAACAAAAGAAGACTCTTGTCTTTCCGGAAAGTTCTGTTTTCCTGGAGAAGAATCAAGCTCAGGATGCTTCTGCGAATATCCCAGAGATCCATGGGGACTAAGGGAATTGTTGCAGTGCAAAGAACTTCTTGGGTTGTAGTGTTGCAAAGTCGGGATTGAGTTTCGAGGGTCACGAGCGTCTTCCAGATGGTGTTTGAAACAAAGAGAAGTCCAAGCAGAATTTCTATCCTGCATTTCGAAAAGGTGCAGTAGCATTATCTCATCCTCTAAACCATCACTGCCTCGTAATCTGGTTCAAAAATGTTGAGAAATTGTATCATATTTAATATAAAATAGAAAATGTGTCACGTTCTGTGGATGAGCAGTACTAGCAAGACTATTATAGCTTATATTTCTTCCAAAAATAATTTACTGAATGGATTCAGCTAATTTAAATAAAAAAATAATTGATATAGTAATCTACAGTTGGTATACAAAAATGCTTTTTTTTTTATTTCTGTTATTCTAAAATGATTGGATTTATTATTTGAAATTTAGGAACACGTAAATTTGACACAATATAATATTTTATTGATATTATATTTAATTCTTGGGAATGATTTCAATTACTAATAATAATCTTGATAAGTTCGCAGTTTTCTGCAAGCACCATATGAAGGTGGTTCACAGAGATTCTTCTGTTCCTTTACTCCTGTATTCTTTAAAAATAAAGCATTGAGAAGAAAATGAAAATGTTATATCAGATTGAAAATTTTTTTATTGGAAAAGTAATACACTTTCCAATCAAAAGAATTTGAAGTTCTATCATTTGTAATCAAAAAGCTTCCGAATTAAAAGTTTTGAATGGTTATAAATTTGAGATGTTCAGAATTGAATAATTTGAGATGAATTATTCCAAAATTTCAAACTAAAATTACTTTCAGTTGAATTATTCAGAATCGGAAGAATTTTTAACTGAATAAGTTCTAAACGAAAGTGTTCAAAAATGAATGATTTCGGAGTATATCTCTGATTTTAGAATTGAAACGGTTTAAAATTGGACATTTTTGAAAAGAGTAGAATTTTGAAATTATAGGAATAGGAATTATATGATTTTCGATTCGAAATTTTCAAAATTGAATACTTTCATTTACATTATTTTGGGAATAAGACTCCTTCAGATAGAGTAGGTTTACATTTTTTCGGATTTATAAAGTGTTCAAGAAGAAATGATTTCCAGCTCAAAGCGTCTAAAGTTTGAGAATATGGCCTAATTAAAATTCAATTTGAAATTAAAGAAGTTGTAATAGAAGATTGCCAAAATCTAAAGATGTTGAATCAGCAACGGAATCATAAAATTCTGAATAATCATAAACTAAGAACTCTCAATCTTCCTTCATTTTAGAATAAAATTTTGAAGAAAATCACAACTGCAAATTGGAAGAATCTGAAAAGGAATAATTCTCGATCAAAATCGTTCACAATTGAATAATTTCAGTTCAAAATTGAGATGCTCGAACAAAAGCAAATAGAGAGGATTTCAAATGTTATCATTCCTAACAAAAAGCGTTAAAAATAAAGCGATAGGACATCAGGAGTGTTTGAAGTGGAACATTTCCAAATGAAAAGTCCATCTTCTAGAACTTGAATTATTCAGACTTCATTAATTACTTGAAATCATGGAATTTTCAGCTCAAAGTTTTACAACAGAACAATGAACTTTCAGAGTCTTTCAATTTGAAATTAAATATGTTTGAATTTATAGCTGTCAAAGATAAATATTTTTGAATGTACCGGTGAATTACAACATTATGAGGAAATGTTGCTATGAAAACGTTCGAAACTGCATACATTTTTGTTTAAATGTTGAAAATTAATATTTCGAATTTTTGATAGGATAATTCCAAATTAGAAGCTTTGGAAGTCCAATAATTTCATATCAAAGTTTAATATAGTTAGATTCGAATTTTCAAATTAATACAATTTCAAATAGAAAGTAATCATTTCAAAAATTATGGAAGTTGCATGATTTTTATTGCCAAAAGATGTGCAATTTTCTTAAAGGTCAAATATATTTTAATTCAAACGTTCAAAATGGTAGAGTTCCAAATTTAAAGTTATGAAGGCTCACTTCTCAAATGAAGTCCTGGTACGATGGAAAATTGTTGCTCTCTAAATAAAACCATACAAGAGCTGATCAATTAAAATAAATTATTCAAGATTGAACATTAAAAATTTAATGCCACTGAAAATATACTTTTTTTGTAGAAGGGATTAAAGTGTACAATTTAAAATTGTACAATATTGCTAGTATTGTATTAAGTATCTATTACCTAGAAAGTATGCTTGAAGATAAATAATAAAATAGATAAATGAAGATATATTTAACGAACCTGCAGTTTTCTCCAGCAATATCCCGATTTTCTAGATATTTTCCTTTCTTGCTAGGCATCCAGGGAATGAGAGATTCCGCAACTTCAACGTCGTTTTCACCTGAAGAATAAACAATTTTTACATTCTGACTGAAGAAAATTATTTGATTAAATTATAAACGCTTCTGCTTTGGAGTTTACTTTTATTGAATCGTTTCACGGAATCATAGGAAGTATAATAAAATAGCCTAGAATTTTGGTGGTTGGAGATAGAAATTGGAAGAAGTTGGAAATAATTATGTAAACTTTTAGATGGAAGGTGGAGAATTAAGAGCAGTGGAATTTGGCATTTCTTTTGCAACTCCAGCGCCTTGTTTTTCGTTTGTTGGTTTCTCGACTCCGAAATCCTTTTCTGACTCCTGCTCTTGCCATCGGCAGATTATCGCTTCACCAATGAAAGAACAGGTTCCTAATTTTCCAGAATTAGGCTTCATAAGATTTTTATAGGATTAAGTGTAAGGAATATTTCTTAACAGGAAAAATGTTTTGGGAATTTCAGAAGTACATTCAAAGATAAGACACATACACATATTAAAACAAATAAAACTAAAATACCTGACATTGTTTCATCGTCAACGTCATTTTCGTCATTATCATCCAAAAGAGTTAGATTCGGCTCGTTATGCTCACAATCATCCAAATAAATATCATGTTCACTCAATTCCTGGAAACCATTTGAAAATGTAATTTAGTTCTTTGAATACTCGTATTGCAAATATAAAAAAATTATATTTGGGACTCTGCTATAAATTATTTGGAACACCAGCAACCTCACTGAGAAAGGACAGATAAAATATTTTGATTTCTAGAATAAAATAAGACATACACCGCTTTCACTGCTGCTGCTACTGGAAGAAATATTGTGAGCCTGTTGATTGTGAACAGGAGGTGAAGAATGGGACGGTGATGGAGACCTAATGCCATTCAATTGAGAATCCCCAGCAGATCCAGGATTATTTTGTCCGGACAAAGGAGAATCAACCGAACAATTAACACTAACAGCTTGCTTTGTACTATTTTTCGATGAAATCGAGGAGGAAGTTGAATTGGAAGCCACTGGTCGAATGTTCAAAAGATTTCCTGGTTCACACAAAGATAGAAGTTGGTTCCCGTTCGGAGTCCCTGGAGGATTTACACCTGCAAGAATATTCTGCACCGACCTAAAAGAAACAAATCTCTATAAAATAGTGTAAAAAATGAATAAATTCGATTACAGTCTAGGTTTTTTCTCGTTTTAGAAGAATATAGACATTCAGGAAATAAGTGTACCTTAAAGGAGTGTTGTTGACGATAGGATATTCTAGGTTCTTGGTGGGACTAGACGCGAATATCGGCTCACCGGAAGCTTGAGACTGTTGTTGTTGCAACGACAAAGGACCTATGCTTCCCCCTGATGGACTACAAAGTGCAGATCCACTCGAAACTCTTGTCGCTGTCACCGTGTTTCGTGAAATTTCTATTGCTAGTCGCTGGAATCAGAAGATACTCGAATGAATAATGTACAAAGATGCAGTAGATTTGGTAAAAACGTGCCCAGCCCTATCCGAGTCCTTGAGAAGATTCCCGTAAATATATGACTTTCTTTCTTATAAGCATGTATTGAGTGGTCAGAAATTTTATTAAATCATCTCAAAATTTAAATAATCTATTGAGTTATACCCCAGGAGACTCATCGAAAACCTGACTTCATTTCAACAAAAATAATCATTAATATTATGCTTGTCAAAATATACAATGTTTGGAAAATTTTTGAACTCATTTTTAAGGAAAAGAATCATTTCAACTTACTTGTTTCTCATTTCTCTATAAAAATTTTACATACAGTATGCTAATTAAAACACAGTATTAAATTGAAAGAAGTTACTGATTACAGAAGAATATTACACAAGTATCGAAAAATTCTTATTTTCTTTGAGAATAAGATTGGAAGTTCTTGATAAAATTATGCACCATGATTGAAATGTAAAAGAGGATAATTGTAAAGATAAAAAAAAAAAAAGAATACATGTATTACCAAAGCATTGAAAAATAGAAACAAAAACCTCCTTAAAAAGGCTCAAGTTAAATAGCAGACCCTCAAGTCATGTGAGATTGTTTTTTTAATTCTTTCAAAATCTAGTAGTAGTGGACATTTGTTCATGTTGTGGGTTTGTGATTTGAAATCAGTTAATATTTTTAACATTTTTATAAAATCATTCAATTCTAAAGAACTCAGATTGGAAATATCTTCATTTAAAATGATGAAAATTGCAGTGACTTTTTCTCGTTAGGAAATTCGTCTAACCAATGCGAAGATTGAATTATATTTTTGAAAATGTAACGAAAATATGAAATTCTAGAATTTTAGAAGCTTTGGCTTTGAGAAAATTAGTTAGGTTTAATTTAAATTGTCGAATTTTAATTGCTTCGAATTAATATGAATTGGCCATGCTTCAAAAATTGATTGTCATATTTTTCATTTTGAGAACTGATAGTTTTTTAAAAAATTTTTTATTATTTAATTTCCTATTCTTTTGTTAGAAAAAAATAAAAGATTTATTTCTTCTTATTAATTATTAGATGAAATAGGTACTATATTTCAAATGTTATCTTATCTGGAATTGTGTGATTCGGAACATTTCTGCAAATAGGATAGCATTTTTACTGTTTTATTTATTGACAATAAGTCTGATTTCCAAAAATTAATAATATAATTTAATATTTCCTGCTGCGAATGTAGATTTAAAATGTGATATTTTCAATTGGAAGTGATTCTCGAAATGATCATTAAAATACTATAAAAATAATTTTATAGTATATTAGTGGATAATATTAACTGTTGATTATGTACTCGAAGATTTTTATTCTGTCCCTATCAGTATTTTTGGTGAGATTTTTTTCCACTAAAAATATTATTCAACGCGTTTTAGTCCTAACATTTTCCTTTCATTAAAAAATAAAATTTTGTAATTTTTTGTCCAATTTCCCATATGAGATAATGTTAAAACAGGGCCGATGCACCGACCCGCTCTCTGTCGGAATTTTTTAGCCCCAATGAAAGCGAGTCATATATTTACGGATGCTTGCCATGCAAAAGCTAAGCAGTCGGATAGGAATGGACGTGCCTTATTTTGAATATCGCTCAATTTCAAGGAACCTTACTTCTTTCAGTTCATTTATTTGCGTAGCATATTGATTTTGAACAGTGACTAATTGACTGATGTACCATTGTTGGTCTCTGCAGCGCTGATAGAATGTTGGAGGACGCACTTGAAATCTAGAAATATTAATTTGAAAATTATGATAAGATGCCAAAAACATTAAGAACGACTATTCGACTAATAACATGACACTGACTTAGTTTAAGTTTCTGGAGGTTCACCACTCAACAGTTAAATCTACACCAGATTTCACGATTTCAAAAGAAATATTATTATAATTTTTATTTATTTAAGATATAAATTCCATATCTTAAGCTTGAAAAGGCTTGAAATCTTCAAGGAAGATTTTAAAGATCTGAGAAAGATTTGTATTAATCTCATTATGCATTAGAGGAATAGAGATAATATTTTCAAGATTTTACAAAGATTTTAAGATAGCTCGTGCACCAAATTTCAAGAGTGATCAACCCTCATCGTCAAGTGTAAATATACAACTGTACCTCAATATAAGCGTGTCCAACTCAGTGTTTAGGTAGCCTTCAGTAGCGAGCAAATCCAACCTAAAGAATCTATTATATCCCCAGCATTCTCCGATTTCAAAATCCGAGGCGAATTCTCGTACAATATTTTTACTGGTGTCTCGCGAACCCTGATGGATCATCTCCACTCGGTACTCGTATCTGTCAGTAGATTTGACAACATTAGAAAGAAAAATGTATGATTTCAGAGAATTTAGATTTAGAAAACCTACTTGGAAGTTTCTGGTAATCCAGCGCTTAATTCCAAGAAAACGGACAAATAATTGCCACGAACGACTCCATTTCCATCTGGGTAAACTTTTAACCTCCAACAGAGTCCATTAACATGTAATGGAGCCGAATAAACAGGATCCGCTTTTAACTGTAACTGCGTGAAATTTTGCATAGCAAAAGTTGCACTGTCGTATCCTGGAACGATTTCGCTGAAATTTAAATTTAAATAATTGTTTGTATTAGTTCATAGAATCGCTAATGAAATCGCTAATGAAAGTGGCAACAAATTTTCTGAATAAAAAAATCGACAAAATGACACAACATATATAAATAATAGAAAAAAATCAATCAAAACACGATCAATTTAATTTGGAAATATTTTTGAATCCCGGGAGAAAGGCATTCTAAGCTTGCATCGCCTCAGTATTTTAATTTGGTTTATTCAATTTTTCTTCGAAATCCAACATCCTGCAAATTCCAAATATTGTAATTTTCTTTTCCACTAATAACTTAAAACTTCATACTTTCCCAGAATCAAATATTTTCTAATTGAATTCTCATTAAATGGGCAAGGATTTTTGAATAAATTATTTACGAAACAGAAAACTTAAAAACTAAACATTTTAGATATTCGTAAAGTACGAATGCTATTAATGAGCAATTTTTATTCTAGTAGCAATTCACGTTGAAATATTGTTCGGAATTATTTGTTAAGAAACTCTGCAATTATAAAGTTTGTTTTATTTTCAACGCTTTTAATTTGAAGTTTCCACTGCTGAATGCAATTAAGCTGAATTTTTGATTTCAAAACTCTTTCAAACTTTCCGGAAGATATTCAATAAAAAATCAATCGACAATAATTAGGGCTTTCGTGGATATTTGAAATATTCAACTATCAAGCTAAACAACTGAGGCCTAAGAATTAAAATATTAATAAGTACATGATTGTATAGCATTTTAAATTAATTTTGATATAAATTAGGCCACTGGGTTTACTTTTCAGTTTATATTTCCGTACTTGAACATTGAGTTCAAAAATATTCTTGAAGAAAAAGTGAACAAATAGTGGCTTAAGTGGACAATTACGAGGAAATAGTAGCTAGTGGCATTAGTGTCATTAAAAAAAAAGGTGAAAAAAAGTGTCGATAGTAGCATGAGTCCGGGCGCTGTGATTCATATTCTGAAATTACCTATGGAAATCTGCCGGAACTGGAGCAGTTACGAAACTAGTCATAGGTTTCTTTCGAACCTGGTGAATCATTCGAGAAAGCTCTGAACTTTTGACAATGAGTTCAGATCGCGTGCAGGTGTGGAGTTGGTGTTCGACTTCCTGCAACAAGGCTTCGAGTTGCTCAGTTTCAAGAGTTAGAGAATTCTTCTGACCCATCAGAGTCAGCAATTTAGCTTTCAATTGAGAATCAAGTCTGGCTATCATCAGCTCCACCGCATTTCTGATCTCACGTACTCTTTCGTCTTTCGCTGCCCTCACAGATTCCACGTTGCGTTCCTTTTATTAACAGCGAATTACAAGTTATTAATAAGTGTCCGATTTTTCGCTCTTCAATCAACTATGAATTTATATGAAAATTTGAAACAAGTGAATCTCTTGTTTCCGCTAGGGTTATGCAATAATCCAGTTATTACAAAAAATACATACCACTTCTTGAACTAGACTTATAAGTTCCATCAGCCTTCGCTTGAGTTGTCCAACTTCCGTCTTGATTTGAGATACATGCTGCTCGTAAACTTCTTCCAGAGGTTTGAATGTGTGACCAGAATGAGTGCCACCCCATAACGCACATTGATGACAAATGCAACGTCGACAAGTCCAGCAGTAGACCGAGAGTTTTTCACGATGGACAGTACACCTTTATCATTTATATAAACATGTTCAATACTAGAAAAGGTTTCCATTTTATTAGTTTTCAGAAATAAGTAGGGTTAGTAGAGTGCGCAGAAAAAGAAAATTGATTAAATATATCAAATCCATGGGCCGTAAAAGTTGGTGTACGCTACAATTAGTTCACCCTGAAAGTTTGCATCGGAGGAAAAAATGTTCTTTAGAATGAAATATTTGAAAATTTGAAAACTGTTTTCTTCTTTTTTTCTTATAGTTCACGAACAAAAGAATATGACGAAGACTTCAAACCATTTAAGCCTGGCTTGTAAATAATACAATCATATTTATGAGGGCTCTGTAATAATTTGCATATCCGAATTATTTCGAATATATTGAAATAAATAAAGCAGGACATTTTTAGAGGAGAAAAAAAACAAAATAGCTTCTTTAGTATTCGGGCTGATTTTGAAGTCTATGTCTTGCTGAAGAACATTTAACTTTATCAAACTTTTCAGGGTGGCGATTCGGCGGACGATTTCAAATTCACGGCTCTTCAAGGTCAATTTTTTTAATTTTACAGGTCAAATAGAAGCAAAATATTTATATTTGTCGTAAAACGCAAACGTTAATTTTTATTCATGACGTTCTCTAATTTCCAACAGAAAAATATCATTTTCTTGCAAAAATTGGAACAGTTAAACTTACAATTGAAAAAATCGATTTATGATAATAGAAATCTTCAACCAGGAAAGTTTAATTTAAAAACAAGAAAAATCATTTTCTAAGAAAAAATATAATGTTCTAACAAAATAGGCGAAATTCAAAGTCCAAAAATAATTATTTTCAACCAAAAATGGAAACGTAACATTTTTAGTTCAAAAAACCAATTTCAAATGAAGCATCAGTGCTTTATAAAGTGCTAAATAAATAATCTTCAAGCAAAGGAGTAGAGTTTTCAATAAGATAAATAACTTTTACTGAAAAATATTAAGAAACGAAAATTTGATTACTCAAATTTTAAACTGAAGAGAAAATATTGAACTAAACAAATAGATTTTTAAATGAAACTATGAAATTTTCAATTGGGATAAGTTAAATTTTCAGTAAGAAAAAAATTACTTATAACCAAAAAAAATAACTACCAAAAAATCTATCTTTCAACAAACAAAAAAACTGTCAAACAAATTATTACATTTATACACAAAATGATGAAGAATCAAATGAAATTGTAAATGTTCAACTAGAGTAGTTGAATCTTAAACCAGAAAGACGAATGTTTAACTGAAATGATGAACATTTAATTAAAAAGAATAGCTCAATTTTTCATAAAAAATTATTTTCAACCGGAAAATACAAATTTCAACCAGAAAATACTATTTCCCAACAGAATGTTTTAAATTCACACCATAAAGATAAAAATTTCTTAACGAAAATGTAACAGTGGCATTTTTGGCTTGAAAAATTAATTTTAAACAAAACATAAGAATTTTCGACTAGATGAATGTTCGACTTAAATGAAAAATATTTTACTGTATAACTTGAAAAATTTATAACTGTAAAGAAGAATTTTTGAAGAAGAATATCAACTTCCGAAGACAAATATAATTTTCTAAAAAGATCGATTGTTCATTAAAATATGTGAAGTTTCAACGAAAGAATTGAATTTCCAGTTCTAAATGACAAATTTTCACCTAAATATCGAATACTTTTGAACTAGAAAAGATCAATTTTCACTAAAAATGGAACAGTTGAATTTTCAGTTGGAGTAATTGATTTTCAATCGAACTGATGAATTTTTAGCTATAATGATGAATCTTCAAATGAATAGATGTATTTTAAGCAAAAGATGAATTTTTGACCATGAAGATTAATTTTCTACACAAAAGCCAAATTGTGCACGAAGTACATAGATTCTCTAAGAAATAGTTTAATTTCCAAATACAAAAATGAATGTTCAACTCATTACTTGAATTTTTCACCAAAAAAAGATAAATTGATTTTTCAAAGTAGTTACAATTTTAACCAGAGGTAAATTTAGAATCGAAATAATGCAACTTTAACCTGAAAATTTGATTTCCAACAAACGAGTTTAGGAAGAGGGAACTTTAAAATTGTTACGAATTTGGAATTGGAGAAACGAGTTTTTTAAATTCCTCTCGTCTGAATACGAGTTATTTCACGTTTCCTGTGAAAAATCCCCTGTTCCAAGTGAAGTTATACTTCTTAACTGAAACTCTCTGCCCTGAAATAAAAACTATAATTTTTTTCTGAAATTTCCTGCCCCAAGTCAGATAAATGAGAAAAAGCAAAGAAAACTTGATAAATACATTTTTTTGAGAAAATGAAGGTAAGAATTCTTTCTGTAGGTTTGAGCAATCATCGATTCGATTATCAAATTTGAGTCAGCTAAAAAGATCACAGAGAGCAACAAATTTGCAAAACGTTTTTCTTATAATGGAAAGAAAATTCAGTTTCTCATGACTTATGAATTTATATTTGAATATTTTGAGAATTAGATTAAAGGAACGTTACATTGTTTGAATGAAATCATAAGATTTCTTTTTTTATTCACAAAAAGAAAGCGGTCATTTCTCGTATTTTTTCGGTAGAATTTTTAATAGTCTACGTTGAGTCAAGTAAATTCCTGGTTTTAAATTGAATTCCCGATCAAGTCGCCACCCTGCTTTTGATACTAGACTACAAATCCTAGTAGGATTGCGATCTTCTTGCGTTCTTCGTTGTCCAGAAATGATCTACACTTGCTGGACTTTTTTTAACGGATTAAAATTTTCAAGATAAATATTGTTCAGAGATAATTCACCTGTCTCTAATCGAGTCATCGTGACGAGAATTAGAAATGCCAACAGCCTGAAGAGTATCGAGTTGCTGAGTAACTTCCTCAACCCAACGACAATTCACGAGTTCGTGAAGATGAAGGGAAGCTCTGCAATGAGGACATTGAGATCGTTGTTCCGTCAACCAACGCCTGATGCAGGTGTAGCAGCACAATTTGCTGCAATGCGGACAGAGGTGCGCATCCCGAAGTTTTTCCATACAAATAAAACATCGGAACACTTCTGCCAATGTCTGTAATTATTAAATATATTCTATCAATAAACTAGGGTTGGAAAAGTAGCAATTTAAAATTTAATTATTCAACGGTGTTTACCTAAAATTTAAATAAAACAGTAGAACAAACATTTTTGATCTTACAGTTTAGAATATACATCAAACATCTAAATCTTTACAAAATGTTCGTGATTGAACAACATTAATTGTTAAAAATATTCTTTATTTTTCTTAATATTGTTGACTTAATTTTAATATATGTTATACTTTTTTATGATCTGAAGGGCGTTGATACGGACTTGATGTCAATGCGAAACATGTTGGCAGTTAATTAATTTAAATTGAAGCGATATGTTTATAATTCAAACTTAGAAGTTTTGAAAACTTGAAAATTATATAATTACAAATAAACTATTCATAATTTGCCAGCTTGAACCAACTTTCACTGAAAAAGGGCTTGCCTAAACAAGTTTTTGCTGATTCTTTTTTTATGATTCCATCCGAATATTTTAGGCCTTAAATGTAAGGAATCGTTAGGTGGCCTTTTCAAATAGCCCGTTTTTCATACTTTGACTGTATTTTTATCTTAGAGCTCGGCCATGGAAGAGGTTTTGTTTTGTTTGTTTGTTCGATTGCTTTTTTAATGAATTCGTATCATTTCTTGATCAAAGAATCATCATTTATTTGCAATTTTAAGCAAGTTAATGTTCCGCATTCAAAGAATTAAATTTAAAAAATTATGGCACCTCAAAATTGGCTAATTCAAGCTTTGCTCTTGATTAGGCCCTTTTCTTCATTCGAGTTTATGATATTTCGAAGATTTTTTAATACACTTCCAGATGAAAGTTGAATTTGATTTACCAGAAAAATTATTATTATTTGGAAGAGTTAGTTGTTAAACTAACAATACATGCAAAAAATGGAATCATATTATTCCAACTTTTTGAGTACAGTTGTAAAAATATGTAAAAAATTTATGTTTTTCAGTAAAACTAAATAATTGCAAAATTTCTATTACTATCACATTTCATTACTATTTTTCAAACAATTTTAGAATAAAAGCTTACAAGAACATATATATTCAAATATTTCCAGTTCTGAGGTTTGAATTCAACTCATAAAACGCATAAAACTGCATAAAAAAAGGGAAATATGTTTTTCGTCACAATTTTATATTTTCGGGGTTGATCATATTTGGGTAAGGTAAGTGTTTGACGATGAAGTGATGTATTATTGTCGCGCACAAATATATTTTGCAAATGTTATTCTCTCAGAGCGCCTTCTAATACGTTGTTCGAAAACAGTGTTTTTAATCTGTTCGAGGATACTTTTGACAGTTTTATCCGCGGGAGGGATCGGAATCTTACTCTTTTCAAAGCCCAAGAAAGGATCAATAAACAAAGGACAAAAAAGGGATTCCAAGAGATAGGAAATTTTTAATAGGTTACTTACAGTTACTTATTAATGCAAGTCTTCTCTCTTAGCACCTAAAGTGTTTTTGAATAAAATTAAGGTCACGAGCATAGACACTTGTTAGCCTTGGCAGAAGCCTGAGATTATGATTTGTAGTGTACAATGTCTATCCAAAAATGGAAATTTCATGAAGAACATGAAATAAAGATTTGTCACTAACCTCGACGCTGTGATCATCGGCTGTTTTTGAGGCAATGCAAGGCTCACGATTTGCCATGATGTACTATTTCTGTCTCTTGACCACAAGAAAAACTTTGCCTCGATATTGGCTTGTGGCGAATTGACGACTTTGGAATCGGTGTTTTACATCTTGGACGGTTTACTTACGTGTCTACATTTCAATTTGTTGCACTCAAATTGGATCGTTTGTTGTAAACTAGAACAAAAGTAATTCTTTGCCTTCGTCCAATGTCCACTAACTACAATTTGACAGGTGTAAATTCTCGACGATTTGAGCGCGTTACGGTGAAACTAGTAACTTGTATCTCGTTACTGTTCGAAAGGTAACTGAAAAATGACATTTATTTCCTGAAATGATTGGAATGTATTGGAAATAATGTTTTCTTCTTCTTACAATAATTGAATTTAAAAATGACACTTTTGCACAAATTGTTTCTTGAAATTTTGCTATACTTTTCGGATTTCTACCTTACCAATATTTTTTTTTCAACCATCTCCACGGACGTGAAATTCACCAATTCATGGTTACACGAATCAAGATATATGAGTAAAAAATCTGAGGAATTTTATCAAATGTTCTTACGGAAGTTTGTGAGCTTTGTCCTGACTTTGTGAAAATTTGAATGAAATTTACCGACATTTTTCATAAATTGGAGTTTTTATGGTAATTTTAGTCGGTAAGGTAGGCATCGGGTAAGCATCGCATATTCTTATAGATATTTTTATTTATGTATTTTCCCTTTTTATCGATAAATTTAAAAATTGAATAAATTACATATTTGAATAATAATTAATGCTCAAGAAAACCAATCGTTCCAACAGTCGACATTGAGATTGAGAACAATCAATTATATTATTTTGTACCAAGGCTGCTTTTTTTTTGTCTGCGGAAAAAGCTAGATTTTTCCCCTTATTTACCTACAGTAGATTTATGCTTGCGAATGTGTGTTCACGTCCCTAGGTTTTTGTTTCCTATCATTGAAATATGAAAGATTCAAAAATACATTACGTAACACATTTCCGGATATCCACAGTTTATTGAAATAATTTTCAGATTAGAATTGAAGAAAATAGGACAATTTCGAAGAGTTAAGATTGAATAATTTATCATATTATAATTCTGAGAATTGGATCACTCAGAATTCAAAGGAATGGAAACTGTATTTGTTATGACTCGGAGCGTTTAAAAATGTATGATTTCAAATTAAAAAATTGGAATTTGCGTAATTTTCTCTTCTAAGCAATCGAAACTAGAAACTTTGAAATTTATAACTATATTAAAAGGTTCGATGTCAATGCTTATGAAATTCTAGAATTTTCAATTGTACTAAATGTTTCATATTCACCGTCATTCTCACAGTCCAAGACACAGTCTAGTGCCGAATGTTGCAAATTGAACAATCCGAATTTTGATTAATACTAAAAAAAAATGTTTATTGCTAAGAATTGTGATATTAAAACTTTTTTATATCCAAACTCTTAATAATTTTAATTGTTTCGAGTGAAGTTTATTCGCATACTAATGAACAATTTCCCAAATGTTACATTTTTCAAATTTCAACCAATAAAAATTGAAGGAATAATTGAATTATACTCAGGTACTGATTAAGATAGTTCAATCCTCATCTATCTTGATTCTAAATAATACAATTTATTCTTTTTCATATCGAATCGTTCAATTTTTGAGTTATCTACACTCCGTCTACAATTCTTATCCATTCCTGAAATAAATAATCAAATATTTTCCAACTTTGAATAATTAATTTAATAAAATCTACCAATACAAATTGGAAAATTGAAAAATATTGAACTGGAAATTGATAATGAAAACTGAAAATCGAAAAAATTATGGTTCTAAAAAGAATTTATTTATGGATCCTTAAAAACCATTGCACAATCCGTTATTAGTCTCCAGAATCAATTTTTTCATCTTGATTGTGCAGCCGTTTTTTACGAAATTTATTCCAACAAAAATGAGCTTATACAAATATTAATTTTGTTGCGCCTGTGCACGAGCAAAGTTACATACATTCATATGACAGCGGTTTATACTTTACAGGCGCAACAGATACGGTTGGGTGGGGTTAAGACTGCTAAGATTTACTTTCCTTATCACTAGGTCCAAGTGAAATGAGGTATTATTGACTTGTTTTTTGCTCAAAAATATAAGTAAGGCATTAAGATTTCCTAATAATAGTCATAATAAATATATTATGTAATGGGAAGATAGGAATTTCGAAATAAGTGATCATGAATGTTAGTTCAAAGTTAAGTATAACAAAAGTAGCAATGATATATCTGGAATAAAATTTGTTGGAGAAAAACATCGGAAAACGTACTCCTAACTTCCGAAAGTTTACGATTAGCTGTGTCAACCGTGATACTCAGAGTAAGAAAGGAACACTCTCCTCATTACGAATTTCCGCTCATACTATTTTATGTTCACATTATCTTAATTTATGTTTATTGAGTCAGAATTATACATAAACACACAATTGCTACACACGATTCTTTCCATACTAAATTTTCTACGTGTATGTAGAATTTCTTCCGCTTTGGTAATCCTTTCTCACGACTCTTCAAGAAGGTGAGAGATAATTTACGGCGTAGTATCAGTTTTCAAAAATTTGGTAATAAATTTCTTATTCCTCAAGTGATTAATGAAATACAAATGTTCCACAAATACAAATTTGACAGCTATGTATAATTTGAATGATAAAAATTTTATTATGTATGCACACATATATTATCCACAAATACAGAAGCAGCGCATTCATTTATTACACTGTTAACCAAATTTTTTAGTGATATACTCGTCTTAATTTTTATTTCTCTACCTTGGGATAATGAGGAACGTTTACACTCTCGTCTTGGCGCTCATTTTTTATCCAATTGGTAAATATAATATTGTAATATTCATGTTATTATTTTGGGCTATGCGAGAATGAGAATTTTTCCGATTTAATTCTCACTCCATCCCAATTTTTTTGTTTAAACTCTTACCAAGTACCTTTAAAGGTATTTTACATTCTTTCGCGTGATCACTTATTACATATTTTTATATTCTCGCGGCTTTATCATAATAAAAATGAATATATAGTACTGCGATTTCAGAAAATGTTTTAAAATACATAAGGCCATGCCTATGCAGTCGATAAGTATTATTTTTGGTTTGAAGATGCAATTTTGTTTAATGTATTCCAGCTATGGCTCTGAAGCCTTTTTATCAGTTGCATTTCTCATTGAAAATTAGTAAAATTTCAGTATTTGAAAAAAAACACATATGTGCGTAGCAGACGTGCTCTCACACATATTTAGCAGCATTTCCTAAAATTTAGAAAACATTTACATTTTTGGAACTATACAGTCGACAGATATAAACCATGTACTTGGTCAGGTTTCAGACTGTCACATGTCCTGTAAGTTTATGAAAATTGATTTATTCCGAGACAATGTTCTCCTTCTCCAATCCAGAACTTGTTCAATACTATTTTTTCAATTTGAAGAAACATAAACGAGAAGTTGATAAAACAGGCGAACGTTAATTATCTGAAAATTTTATAAAAGAACGCGATTGTGTAACATTTTCAGCTTTACTTAAAAATGCGAAGGCAACATTCAAAAACTTGTAGACAGGCTACGTCACCATTGCACTGAAACAACGTGTTGCAAGTTCCTAATAAAAATTATAGCGGAAAGAATTAATACACACTTATTCCATTTCACCTTACTCTTTTCACGTTTAATCTTCCGTGCAAAGTCAAACAATACTTGAGTAACATCATGGGGTTGAGGGACTTTTTCTGGTATGTGGCAATGGAACAATCAGCCTAAGCGATAAAGCTTCAAATTTGAATGTCAGGAAAACAACCTGATGAATTAACCGCGAAAGTTAACATTTTACCTTTTTTAAATCATAGCTAACAAGATTATTAAAAGGCCCTTCAAGGCAAATGGAAATCGATTATTTTTTTTACTATATGCGAACATACAGTGGAGGAAAACTGTTAAAATTTAGGATATTACTTTTCTTTATAACAAAATTAAAACAATATTCGTGCATATGGATTTTCGAGAGGAAATGTGGGTTATCAATCTCCTTTTGAGCAAAGGAGTTGACATTCTTCTGTAACTTTTCAGAAGTACCACTTTTTTAAATGTTATCCAAGATTGGACCTATTCGTTTGGAAATTTCCAAACCCTCAACAACTATTTGCTGGTTAATTCAATTACATTTGTTGTTCATAATTTTACTGCTCTTTTAATTGAAAATTCGACTGCTTGTTATTAGTTGTATATTTTTTTTATTTTTTGTCAAATTATAATTAATTTTGTTAAAAGCTTGTCTTCTTCCGTTGGAACTAACTCTCGATACTTGAAAAATGTATCTCTTTTGGTGACAATTTAATTTTACTGTTGTCAGAAATGCAACTTTGGGTTCGAAAATCGGATAACTTTGTTGGAAATCAAAGTACAAAGTAGATTTGCAGGGAGAAAAAAATTCTGGATTGTGGAACAACCAATTTTGAAATGAATTTATAAAATTTATTTATGAAAATACATGACATAAATTCATGAATTGATTTTGTTTATTAGATCCAAATATACTGATTTTAGAAAACTGAATAAATAATTTCGATTTTTACGATAAAATAACAAAATAGTATTGTAACAATGACTTTTTTTTCACTTATTGTTGTCAAATCGCTGCAATGAACATCAAATTTAGAAATCGGCTCATATTCCTAAAGAAAAATATGATATACGATTGAGAATTCTAGACTATATATAGGCTGTTATGAAACAAATTTTGACGTTTTCTTTTCTGCATGCTTCACGTTTTTCGGTCGGAGAGTTGGAAAGTAAAAAGAAAAAAGACCATGGAAGTTTAAACAGACAGATTCCGTAATTATTTAAGAAAAATATATGACGACCGCGCAGTGGTTCAAACCAGAATTTTACAGTTTCAAATAATTTCAAAATTTAGATGCAGAAGATCGAAAACAAATTTTCCTTTTTATAGTCCTAAATTAATGAAGCAGAAGAATGGACTATATTAGCAATAAAATCTTTTTAACGCATTATTGAAATATTATTCAAATTTATTTAGTTATAATACATAACATACTCGCTAAAAACAAACAATCAAGAAATCCGATTTTCTTCGGAAAAAATCTCCCAGTAGTTAAATGTTTTCACTTGATAAACAATAAAATCGTTTATTACTTTTTAAACTGCCTATGAATGTTCAATTCAAATTAGTTCATCGTAACTGACTTACATTCTAATCATAAATAAGAACGATTCCAGTAAAGAACAATTCTTCTTTTAGAACAAACTAATATAAGAAAGTATTCGTTTGCACAAATTTTTTGGAACAACTTTCTTTAATTTCAAATAGCCGATTACCTTGCTGCTTTTCTTCATATAATTTTAGGTCTTTAAAGCATACTCGAAAGAAATTGTATTCTGTGCCATGACCCATATACAACTTAACGGAAATTTTGTTGATAAACAATACGTATTATTTGTCTTTCAGACCCAAAACCCGACCCAAGCCTTCACGAACTAAACCAACGTTATTTTGTACACACCACGATAATAATTATGAATCAATAAAATGAACACTTTTTTATTTTTCATTTCAGAATCAAGTTTACAGAACTATAACTTACCTCCTGACATATACTCGCCCGACTTCAATCCTTTCGAGCTTTCCGATGATGGACGTTTCTATGGCGGATATGCCATAAGCGTACTTCCAGATGGCCAAATTTTATATGAAAGACCTTCGAATAGCGTACTTTCCCACAAAGTACCTGCTTCTCCTTCTCCAAGCCAAGTTGCCCCTGCCACGTATAGTCGATTACGCAGAGTACAATTCATTCTTCCTGCAAAGGCGCGCCTAAGGACAAAAATAAATCGAGAGAGATTTCAGCTCATAAATACGTCCGAAGAAACAACTGTCCTAGCGACAGACGATGATGAAGCCCTTGCAATTTTGAACGAAGATAATAGGATTAAAGGACTATATGATGCAGGCCAAAGAAGAGTGTCAATAAACATGAGAACCAAAATCGTAAGAATGATGGATTCAAAAGAAAAACGCGAATATAAAGTAGGCAAACCAGGCCGCCCACGTAAAGAACCTGGAAAAGACCCAAGTGTAAAACATCCATACACTCGACGACATCCCAGAAAAGTTTGGTAACATTGGGACAATGTGACGATATATAGTTAGGGTGTTTATCAAACATCATTTTATTACACTTATTTTGGGTTGAACGTATGTAATAATAAAACAAATATTAAAACGAATTATTTATGCATTTGCAAACTCCGAATGCGTCTCACCATCATTGGGCGGTACTACTGTGAAGTCAGCAGCTAATACTATGTGTCTGACAAAAGTCGGCGGGAACTACTGAGTGTATAAAGCACCCGGATGCATAGTGGTCCAGGAATCGGAAAACCTGGCCAAAAGTGGAAAATGTTCATAAAATGGGCCAAATTTTCTTACTCGGGTTTTTTTTTTATCTTTCCAAATTGGTTTAAGGGGGTCTTCGGAGTCGCTGATTACGAATCTGGAGTCAAAATCTCTAAAAACAAAATGGCGGATCCAATATGATGGTCTACAGTGGCCCATAGATCAGAAAAACTGGTCGGAATATGAATTCATTTTTGTATCCACCATTTTGATTTTGGGAATTTCGACTTCGGATTCGTAATTAGCGACCCTGGAAACCCCCTTATACCAATTTGGAAAGAATAAAAAATTTATTTAGCATACTCGTCCACTATACTGTATCCGCCTTGTTGTTTTTGTAAATTTTGACTTCGGATTCTTATAACTTGAAGAAATGAGGATATGAGAATGTTAAATCCTTCATGAAATTAACGTCTGGGCGTAATATTAACATAC
>WSXT02169444.1:0-23193 GCA_011762715.2 Neuroterus valhalla | reverse complement strand
ACGGGTACCGTACCGGGACCCGTACGGAAACCGTACGGTTTCTGTACGGAATCCGTACGTATATTTTTGGCGGGGATCTTCAAAACATACGATAACCATACTTGTGGTATCGAATTCCGCCCATGCGATGAAGGAAAAGTGTGACTTTATTCCTGGATAATATTGTTACACATACCGTACTGAGACATACTGAGATAATCATTTAATCATGTTCGAAAATTGAAACTTACTGAAAAAGACGTCATAATGTACTTCAAATAATAAATCGATGAATTGTTGAACTGACTTCTGACTTTTTTTAGAAATATTAGGTTCATACTCTGCTCCTTTTACGGGCCTCAAGAGTCTTTGCATGACCTTTCCTCTATTCCTCTACACACCTCACCACTAACCATCGACATACCTATAGAAATGGACCGATCGCGCTGTGCGGAGCAGTGAAATAGGGTGTAGAGAGAGAGAGAAAACATTTGAGCCGTGACCGTGTCTCTGTCTAAATAAAGCTGATTGGTCGAGGGCATTTTCGATGGGCGGGGCTTAATGAAGCACAGGACCGTGCCTTATATCGCGAATGCCCCAAAAATGTGACGTTTGTTGTTCCTGTCAAAGTTTATTATTTTATTTAATTTAATGTAAATTATTAATAAAAATAGTAGAAGCCTGTGCGGTTCGTAGGCTTAATGAAGAAGTGTATACGGGTTCATGTTTCGATACGTAAGTAAAGTTTATTAAATAGTAAAATAAAAAATGTCTCAACAAAAATGCAACCTCGAAATACTTACCTACGTGATACAAATGATTATTTTTCATCTCATAGAAACATTGTCAACTGAATTTTAATGTTATTTTATTGTCAGGTTAATACTGAAATTATTAATATAAAAAAAGGAATTCTAAACCCAAGATTTAAACGTAGATTTTTCAATCAAAAATAATGAACTTTGTACCAGAAATAGTTGGATTTTTTTATTGAGCTCTATTGGTTCAGTTCGAATTTAAGTGAAGAAACGGAAAAGATGCATATAATTAAATAGGATTGAAGCATAGAAGTTAATTTCCAATAGTTTTAAAAAATAACGTTAGAAAACTGGAAATTTTTTTTTTTTAAATAAGGTTGAATTTCCCTTTCACACTTTCTGATTTTAGACGACACATCATTTTAATTATTTAAAAAATTGTATGACACTTTTTTTGAAATATCTGACACTTTTTACAATATTTTTGGTTTCTTAAAATGAGTCCGAGACTCCGAGACCTGTGCAAGATAGTTCTTTAAACATGTAAGTTTTCATCCAAATGTTGAACAGAAATATTTTTACCTTTACTCAAAACTTTAAGTCCGTTAATATTAATGTTCTTATATAAATTTATTTCTTGCCAATGGATTATTATTAAAGCACTTTCAATCTAATTGCAAGAAGAATTTAAGGCAGGTTCTCACCTTGTGGTCCCGAGAAAATTTACTTTTTTCAGGAATTCTTTTTGAGAAAAGTATTGAAGATGAAAAGCTGAAAATTTTTTCTGGATATGAATATACATTTCCCTTAAGAATGCAATTGACTGAATGAAAAAAGGGGGGAAGGTGGCGTCCATAAATGGCGGCATGTCGGTGGGGATGTTTTCCTGCTACCGGAAGTGATTTAAGACGCTGTAATGAACCAATCGTTACCAAAATTTTTTTTGAATGTTCCTTAGGGTTTTTTCAAACAAATGAACTAGAATCAACTAAAAATATTGAAAATTGTTTAATTAAAAAAATAATACGTGAAGAAAAAAAAGTGCGAAAATCGTAATTTTTTTCAAAACCTCATAACTTTCTAAATTTTAAGTTTTTTTTCATAATTATAGTTCATATAATAGATAATACGGTACAAATTGAGAATGTGTGCGGTTTTTCTGTTTCGGATCACGAGTTTTGACAGAATCACTTCCGGTAGCGAGACACTTCCCCACCGACATGCCGACATTGATGGACGCCCCCTCCCCCCCTTCTTTTATTCAGTCAATTTAAAAAATTGCGTTCTTGAAATAAATGGATGTTCATATCCAGAAAAATTTTCA
Source organism: Neuroterus valhalla (assembly GCA_011762715.2). Lineage (NCBI taxonomy): Eukaryota > Metazoa > Arthropoda > Insecta > Hymenoptera > Cynipidae > Neuroterus > Neuroterus valhalla. Next base: position 21,132 of record WSXT02169444.1, on the reverse strand, counting down.
GCTCTTTATCTTTAATACTTTTCTCTAAAAAAATTCCTTAAAAAAGTACACTTATTCGGGTCCACAAGGTGAGAACCTGCCTTAAGGTAACCAAGTTTTTTATAAGTTAAATGAAACAGGATATTTTGGAAAAATGTTTTTAAATTTTCAATTAATTATAACTACATGTTAGAACATCTTTAAACATGTTAGAACATTATTGTTTCTAATATTTTACATACAAAATTAACCATAGGAAGTATTTAGGCACTGTGCGGGGCCTCCGATTCACTTGAGACAGTCCTGGGATAGGAAAAGGGCGACCGACGCGACGGCTCAGATGTTTTTCTCTCTTTCTAAACCCTATTTCCATCCTCCCTACATCGTTATCGGTCCATTTCTATACGTCGATGCCACTAACTCAGTAGTGAGAAGGACCTATAACTTTAGTTGGGTTCCGAACCACCAAGAGCAACACCTACTTACTTCTTGGGAGAACCTTTCTCCATCAGAGATTGAGTTATCGGGCAGAGACATAAGGTAGATTATAAGGAATCAGGAAAAAGAGATAAAGAAAGAGATGTTATGGATAAGAATAGCTAGATAAAGATTTGGTGATAGAATGAGAAAAGCAATTATCAGGAGAAGGATATCAAAGGGATATGCAGATTATGTGAATGGGTGCAAAAGACATGGTTATATGAGGGAAAACGAGAAGAGAGGGAGGGTGGCCAGAGAATGTAAGAACATTTTAGGGTAGAAGGGACTAGGGGAAGATTGAATGAATGAAGAAGGAAATGCTAGAGGAGTTGAAGAAGAGCGATCAGAATAATAAAGAATTGAGGCATGTACTGATAAAGGATTTATTTCCTTACAGAAGATAATCACAACATAGCAGTCCATACCTGTAGGATATAAAAGCTATCACACCTTAAGTTGCAGGGGAGATTTTCGATTTTCTGGACGAAAAATCGCCTGGTATACATGTTAACGTTATAGCGAGAACTATCAGAATAAAGAATTATGATTGTAATTTGCAGAAGGTAAATGGCACATGAGTTAATTTTTGTTGTCCTTCCAATGCAATTTGGTACTGAAGAAAGATATCTCGCATTGTAACGATTCTTAACATTATTTCGGGCTCTGGTATATGTTGGACATAGTACGTTTCAGTTGGGTACACCGTCACTTTCTTACTCATTCAATTACACATTCGCGGGAATAAAAGTCGTACAATAAAATACAAAATATATTCAATTTTTTCCCCTCTCTTACTCACATCATTCTATCCATCATTCTACTCCTAAAATATTAAAATCAGCTTCTCATATGTACAAAGAGTATCTAAATGGCCAAGCCACCAATACTGGAACATAACATAAATAATTTACCTTACGCTCTAAAGAACATGCATCTCTTCACTGGGAAAATAGGTAGTAGTACTTTGAACAGGACACCTGAAACTCGGAGTAAATGTCGACACTTTTTTGGCTCCTTAGGGTGCAAGTTTTCTATACTTCTGCATTGTTCATGGCGAACATGATGATCATCAATGGGCTTAACTTGGCACATGCATCGAAGAATAATCTCGACTGTGCCTGCCCAAAATTTCTGTGATTATCTCGTCGCCATAAATAATAGAAAATGCTAGTAAACGGGCGCTCAACAATTTCAAGAGAAGTGGCAACATCTACTCAGGGTTTTCAGGGTCTACCTCAAGAACAGTGCGGATTGTAACACCAACAAGCAGAATGGTTGTGCCAACCAATCAAGTAGCAGTGGCATGTTTTGCAAATCCAAGTAGTTGAGGCTACTACCTATATTTGTCAGTGTTGAAATTTAGAAACTTGGAATCGAACCTTACATCATCTTTAATCTTCTAGAATCTCACACCATCGAATCGAATCTTAAATCCTACAGTCTCGATTCAAAATTTTAGAACTGAAATTTCGCTACTCTAAAACTAAAGTACAAAAACGCCTCCTTGAATCTTAAGTTTAACTCCTGCGCATGTGACTTCCTTTGGGTTTGTTTGGCATGCGAAGAACTTCAGCGTACGACATATCCAATCGCTTGAGTTTAGCAATTTCCTGGGAGGCCGCACTAGGTTTATAATCCTTATACTCAAAACTCGAATTGCTTTGATCGCTTGAATTCCTCGAGAAGGAGCTGTTTGAGTTGTTTGAGTTGTGTCTCCGATCTCTATTCCTGCTTGGATAGAAATGAGTCGTGTGTCCATTCCAGACTCCACCATCTAGTTCTGCAGACGTCAAAGGCCGGAACTTCCTCTTTCCTCCGCTGTTCGATTTAGAGTGCATAACTTTCGGATTCATAGTTGGGATTACGTCAGGCGTACTGGGTGGCTCCACATTGTTTTTCTTTGGAGTACTCTTCTTCACTGACTTTTTCCTTGTCTGAATCGACAAATAATCCAGTTGTTGACGCTTGTGGTTTTGAAGAGGTCTGAGAACAGTTTCAGTTTTCTCCCCTTCTGGTCTGGGTCTCCTATCGAGAATGGGTGCATGAACCCTGAAGACTGGTTCAGAGACGACTGAAGATATCGTGGAGGACATGACACTTTGGGTGTCGTCAGTGGTTTCACTAGCGACATCATCGACTGAAGGGAAATTTGGAGACATGTTTGAAATCTCAGTGGCCTGTGGTAACTTCTCCTCTATTTTAGCTTCTGCAGCTCGTTTGAGGACGCTGAAGATTTCGCTGAAGATTTGTCTGTATTCTGGAGTCTGATTGAAGCGACTCTCGAAGGTACTGTTGTCATCGTAAATGCTCAATTTGCAATTATCGCCATCTGCGATCGAGCAGAGCAGAGAACCAGGTCGACCGTCGGTTTGGGTGGATTTGTTGCTCGTCTCATCAGAGAAACCAGATGACAAGGTTTCAGCTTCGGAAAAGTCTGTAGGAGTTCCGGAAAAGGCCTTCTTTCCTGATTTCTGGGTCTTTCTGTGTGACTTTTCGTTCATCTTTTCTTCGGAATGGTTTTCTGCCTCGAATGATGCGTTCTGGAAGTTGTTGAATTCTCCGGACATTTTCAGTTCGTCTTGGAGAGAGAGACAGGGGTTTGGGACGATCGTTTTGGAACGGGAGGTGGAGAAGCCCTTGTCTTCCATAAAGCTCTTGTAACTCTCTGCGAATTTGTTGCAAGCGTCGCCCAGGATTGCGTCCATTAACCCGGTCTTATTGTTTGTGTCCTGCACACAACACAAAATATTTTGTGTAATTTTTTAGATAATAATTAAAATAAAAATGTGCATTAGGGCGGAGTGAAAATGCTAAAATTAATCAAAACGTTTGTGCTGCACAAACAGTGACTTCATGGGACTTCATGCAAATTCAAACTACAACTTGTTCAGAAATTTCTTCCTAGTAATTTGATGAGTAATTCTGTGATTTTGGATTCTTTTTGCGATTCTGGAAAATGTTGAACGCCACTCAATCTGAAAAACATGTTTTCTAAACATTTTCAAAAAAATTCTAATCGACCAAAAATTGATTTTGAATTTCTTATTTTTTTTTATGGTTTTCTAGTAAAGAATGAACATATGGAAAATTCACCGTCAATTTTTTCAAATTTTCAAGGAATTGAAATTCTAATAGCTGAACAGATGATATTAACGGCTTGGAATTTTTCTCTTTTGGATACTAATCAGCAAACTTTTTTATAGTTTCGGCAGGATTCGATTAATTTCAGCATTTTCACTCCACCCTTATGCGCATTTCTGGAATTTTTTGCTCTTATACAAACAACTTTAACTGGACTCCAAATAATGTAAATTTGTATGAGTTCACGAAACGTGTAGGAATATTTTTTCGAAATTCAAAAGATTTTTTCAAGTCCACATAATTTATGTACTTTCTGAACCATATTCAAAAAAAATTTTACGTACATGTAAAATCAAGAGCATGTTTTTTGAATTCCAAAAGCGTGTGCAAAAGTAAGTAAATTATTTATTTAATTATTATACGTATATTAAGATGGTTCGAAAATGTATGTTTTTCTTTAATGGCTCTCCTCAAAAAATTTTTCTTTTGGTGTCAAAATGCCCCCTCAATTCAAGCAGAATTTTGAAAATATATGGATTCAAATTTTACTGCAGCATGAAGAAAATGGGTTCAAATTCCTTTTCCTCTGCTAAAATTCAGGGGTTTTATACAACGAAAAGGAAAATTTGTTACGGAGCCATTTCAGAAAGGAAATTATGCCTTTGCTGTATCAAATCTGCCAGCAAATCATTTTTTCATTTACTTTTTCCTTTTTTTAGAAGAAAATAATTGCAAATTCTGTAATAGTTACCAAATAAAACAATTTCGAATGGAAAAATTTTGAGTAAAAGTAGCAAAATAAAAAAAAAATCGAATAGAAAAGCCTTCCAAATCATGAAATTCAAAATTAAAAACATTCACAATTAGAGGATTTTGAATGGGGGCTTTCACATTTTCGAATAAAGAATGTAGACTTTGGGCAACTATATCTTAATGAAAAGTATTCTCCTCTTTTGTTGTTGCATTCTGAATGTAGCTGATAAGCCTGTTATTTGAAATTATGCTCTTACCTTATTAATAATAATATATTGTTAATTCATTTGTGTATAGGAAATGAAGATACCAAGAAAAATTTGGTTTAACAGAGAGATCGCAAAATGCAAGACGCCGATTCGATAAGAGATCGACAGGCTGAAAGGAGATCAAAATTTATTAGATAAATATTTTCTCCTTTCGATCCAATGCGTCTCACTTTCCGAGATATTGAGGTTTAAGTATTTGCATTCGAGCGCTCGACGGTGGCGAGTCGTCCGCTCAACTCGCCATGCGCACTGGACGCTACTTTCAAGCGCGGACCGCACTCAAGCGTAAATACTAAAACTGCGATATCTCAGGAACTAAGGCCCATTGGATGAAAGGGAAAAATAAGTCTTCAATAGAATTTTATCTATTTTCACACTGTAAACTTCAGAAGCGGAGTCCTTCGACCTTTCCTTGTAGTGAGTACAGGAGGTGCAAAAAGCAGGATAGCTGGTTAAAAGGATTAGGACCTTCACCAGATTTATAGGATATTAGATACATTAAAAGACAACCCAATACGTAAAAAATGTTTATTTAAGATCATATAAATCTGGTATTTACATCGCATAACAAAACTTGATAAAAAATCGACTAGACAAAATAATACAAAACCATGCTAGGAACTCTAATATACGAATCACATTATTTTCTTACTATCGTCAGTCTGTGGGACACTAAAAATTCTCCCTATAAATTGGAAATTCGCTGCTTCTGAATCCCCTATTATATATTTTAAATAATAAAATTTAGTAAAAATTTGCTGTGGACCATATAGATTGCACTCAAAAATAATTATTTACCGATATTGTAATAATGAACATGTGTTTGGAATTATTTGTGGATACTATTATGCAATATTTTCCTTGGGAGATTTTCTCTAGCCAAACACAAATTATATTCAGAAAAAAAAGATGGGTTTTCAAAATTTATGACTCAGGTTCAGAAGAAAAACTCCAAATCTAATTTTTGATAATTTCGAAGAGAAAACAGAATACTGCGAATAATCAATTTCCTACCTAAATTGATGAAAAAATATATATATATATTAATACGAATTATTGGAATAAATTATACAAACTTTCCCAAACAAATATTTACAAACTTTGGCGTTAAAACATAGATAAATTTGTTCTCGGATAAATGCTCATTCTGTTATATAAAAAATACCACAACTGTGTTAGCCTAAGTATAAAAATCATCTAAACCGTAGTCCCCATTATAAAAACGAGTGCCGTGGGGACAAAACAATAGAGGTATTGAACAAAGTGAGGGGTTTGGAAATACTGTTGTCAGGTGACGTAAAAATTAGCGGATAGAATCCTTCAGACATTTATAACTTATTTTTCTTATTTATGACTGACAAGGAGAAAATACAAAATTTAGGACGTTAAATCGACTGAAGCTTCACGGAGTGAAAGGAGATAAAAATTCATCAGATACGTATTTTCTCTTTCGATCCAATGAGCCTTACTTTCCGAGATATTGAGGTTTGAGTATTTACATTTGAGCTCTTGACTCGCCACTGATAGGTGCGGCCCGCTCAATTCGCAACGCAGATCGCTTGACTCGCCATCCGGCCCGCTTCACTCACCACGCAGCCCGCTTGACTCGCCACGTGTACTGCTTGACTCGCTACGCAGCCCGCTTGAATCGATACGCGGACTGCTTAACTCGTCACGCGGACTGCTTGACTCGCCACAGTCAAACGCACACCGCGCTTAAGCGTAAATACTCAAACGTTAATATCTCAGGAACTAAGGCCCGTTAGATCAAAAAGAAAAAAACGTATCTAACGGATTTTTATTTACTTTCATCTTATAAGGTTCCGGAATCGGCGTTCTGCATCTTAATATGTCTCCTGGTGAGTCTTTTAGACGGAAAGCGCGTCAACGCGCCGATGAGAACTTGACAAATGAGTTTGAAAATTCGATTGCTAGGTATCCCAAACGATAAATTACGTATCCTAGAATATCTTTTTGAACGTGCTTGCCATTAATACTTTCTTTATAACAAACACCGGAAATCGAAACGGATTAAACGCTGGCAGGAATTTTGTTAACACGCATTGGCTTTTAATATATTCCATCACTTCCGAAAAGAGGCTTGAAGGCGAATTCCATATTATTGTCAACATTTTCCAGATCAAAGAATTGTAATCTTTAAGATCTCTTTTTGCGGATTGTATTTTTTTTGTGGATCTTTCTTTTTTTGCGGTGAGTTGTTTATAGTTTGTAGCAACTGCTTCCTAAAGCAAATAAAATTAAATTACTACTATTCGAACTGAGTCTGAAACTCTCCAAGCCCTTTCTAAAAAAAGAAAAAAAATGGTTTGTGTTTTCAATATGCAAGCAGTATTACTATTGTCCTTCTCCAGAGGGCTGATCACTGAAATGTCTTCAACTACCGGACCTAATTAACTTTTTGTCAAATCTGCACCCAAAGTATGCCTTTTCATTGATTTCATTTGTGCGTAAAGTGGATTTTTTTGCCCGGATACGAAATGGGCGCAAAGTACTTGTTTTTTTCGAAGGCAAACTTTAGATACAAATTGATAAGAGTATAAATATTTTTTGGCAAGCGATATTTTTTGGTTTGTTATTTCTTCACTCTATGCATGATAGGGGGTGCTAAAAAATTGAAAGTTCTATTGGCAACTCGTTGGAATTTCTTCAAATAAAAAGAAAATTTTAGCGGTCTAGCAATTTTATAAAACTTTTTAAATTTTCATAATTTATTCCACATGTGCCAAACTTTTATACCTACATTTTTTGTGTGCAGTGATTAGGTGACATGTAAAAAAACTACACTTAATTGATAACAAAAATTCCTTTCTTTCTAAATTATAATAGCAAGCCAGTTACGACTAGGAAATCGCGAATGATGAAAAGCAAATTCTCTTGATTGGAGGAATTCTATTTTGATAAAAAAAAAAGAACTTCTTTTAGATAACATTTATTTTCTTTTGAAATTTTCCACGTGAAGCCTGTTTCATTCAAACTATAAAAACAAGCCACAATTTCAATCGTGAGAATTTAGGATTCTTGATTCGAGAAATTCTTGGATAATCCAATGTTAGAGAGTTTATGACATTCCCGAAAACCAAGATTCATGATGAAAGAAAATTGTTGAGATAAAATTACCGACATCATGAACTTCCCGAATCTGAACAATTCGGAAACAGATAATAAAATAATAAAGGAAACACTTTTATTGTAGAATTTATTATTAAAACTATTTTCTGAATATTTGGATTTAGGAATTATTTTATTTAGAAATTTTACTATGTTGGTGATTTTAGAGTGCTAATTTAAATTTAAATTACTTAGAGTACTAATTTTCGAGTATTTCGGATATTTTTAAAATATTTTTTTTTATTTATTTTTTAGTCGGCTTTTGTTGTCATTATTTTTAATTTTTGTACTACTTTTACTACATAATCTTCTGTAAAAATAAATTATTTTAAAAAAGAAATGCTGCAATATTTGCACCCAAAGAATGAATTTAACAAATGTTTGAAGTTTTAAAAGAAATTGCAGTGTAGACAAACGAGGTGAAAATTTTCACCGCCCAATTTTATTTTCAAAACCTAATATCAAAAATCTTAGAAAGAAAGAGATTCTTAATTGTTTTAATTTGTGCAACTGTCAAAATTTATTCCTCAGTTTAATTGGAGTGAATTGAGTCGTGAGAGACTTCAACCCGTTTTACGGTACTGATGAAACTTGTTTTTATTTATTTATTTATTTTTTTTTATTTCAGTGACTTTCTTCAATCAAGAGAAAAAAATAAAAGGAGTACGGTTTTAGAAAATTGAATTTTTCATTTATACTATCTGTTTTTACACAATTTTCCGAAAAATTGTTTAAAAAATTATTGCACCCATAGAGTTCATCTTTTTAAAAAACCCTAGAGTTTTGAAAACTTCCCGGTATCGTAAAATGGGGTAAAGTCGCTCATCTCCTATTTTATATTTTAACAATCAATTTAGACTCTCTAGAAAAAAAAATTATTTTTGATTGTTTTAACTAGTACATCAGTCAAACTCAACTTTTCAATTTATTTGGTGCAAATTGAGAGATGAGCGACTTAACCTCGTTTTACGGTTCTTCTGAAATTTCTTTTTTCAAATAGAACTTTTCATTTTTTAGCACCACCCTAAAGAGTAAAAGTTATAATTTACATTTTTACAAATAATCTACACATTTTTGAATTGATATTTTTTAGTTATCTTTCAGGAACTAAAAACTTTTCAAGAAAGTCGCAGGGAAAGTCGCATGAGAAATCGCTATAACCGTCTTTAAGAAATCTGGTTAGTCTGAGAGCGGCTATTGTTAATTTGACAGCTTGACTTTTAAATGACCAGCCCCTTGTTTTTTCCTCTCTTTGTGATTGGGGGGCTTGAAGAGTTCTAAAATGCCCCGTAAAAAGCAGTGGAAGCGAAGCACAGCGTCTATGTTCAGGATGCGGAAAAGCCTTGATGGAAAATGGCTCAAGCGTGTTGTAGAAAATTGAATTTACCTGCACCAAAGAATCAGAGTTCTCGACGTTTTCGTGTAGGAGAGAATCGGCCAAACTCATATCGTCAACTTCTGGAATGTCCCCATTTCGATCGAGCATAAGGGTCAACTCTTCGTGGTTCCTCACATTCATGCCGCGCAAACAGCGACCACATAAGTGCCCTTGCCTGTGGAAAATTCATTGTTTTTAGAATTTTTAACTTGGGAAATATTATTCGGGAGAAATCGAAATTACACTGAAATCCCGAAGACAGTTGAAATTATTAGAAGTTTTTCGAAACTGCACAGATATTTTCAATATTTTTTTAATTTTGGAAATATTTATAAGATTTCGAAATAATTTACAAAGATTTTGAGAGATGAATCATATTAGGAAGATTCCAAAACATTTGGTTTTGGAAGATTCAAAAAACTGTGGAAGATTCTCCAGATAGAGTAAAGATTTTTAAATATATCGGATATTCCCAATATTTAAAAAATTTTGGAAATATTCACAAGATTTCCAAAAAAAATTACAAAGATTTCGAATGATTATTCATTTCAGGAAAATTTCAGAACATTTGGTCTGGGAAGATTTCTCAAATTTTCAAGAAATTGTGGAAGATTCTCTGGATAGAGTAAAGAATCAAAAAATATATAAGAGATTTCCAATATTCATCAAATTCTTGAATTATTTACAAGATTTGAAAAGAATTTACAAAGATTTCGAAAGATGAATCAATTCAGGAAGATTCCAAAACATTTGCTCTTGGAAGATTTCACGATTTTCCAAAAAATTTCAAAAAATTGAGGAAGATTCTCAAGATAGAGTGAAGATTTAAAAATATATGAGAGATTTCCAATATTCATCAAATTTTGGAATTATTCACAAGATTTGAAAAGAATTTACAAAGATTTCGAGAGATGAATCAATTCAGGAAGATTCCAAAACATTTGCTCTTGGAAGATTTCACGATTTTTCAAAAAATTTCAAAAAATTGAGGAAGGTTCTCAAGAGAGAGTAAAGATTTAAAAATATATAAGAGATTTCCAATATTCATCAAATTTTGGAATCATTCACAAGATTTGAAAAGAATTTACAAAGATTTCGAGAGATGAATCATCTCAGGAAGATTCCAAAATATTTTGTCGTGGAAGATTTCACAAACTTTCAAAACATTTCCGAAAATTGGGAAAGATTCTCAAGGTAGAGTAAAGATTTTAAAATATATATCAGAGATTCCCCAGATCGTGTAGGGATCCTGAAATATTTCGAAGATTCTAGAAAGATCCCCAAGAAATTTACAAACATTTCAAAAAACCGTAGATATTTTCAAAAAGATCTCAAAACATTCTATCTCGAAAGATTAGAGATTTTGAAGAACTTCAGATTTCGTTGAAGGTCCAAGATCGCTAGAAGGTTTTAAAATATATTCAGGATTTCAAAAGAAGTTCCAGGGCTCAGAAAGATTTTAGAGATTTGCGAAAGATTGAAAATCATTGTAAAAGGATTCAAAAACAAATTTAATTCAAATGGTTTCACAAAGATTCACGGATTTTATTCAATTCACAAGAAAAAATTCAAAAATCAGAAGGATTTCACAGATTTCAAAATTTCACAATAATTTTAAAGGTTTTGAAGATTTCCAAGATCGCTAAGGTTTTAAGAAATTTCAAACATTCAAAAGAAATAAGGAATGGTTTAGAAAGATTCCAAAAGATTATAAATAATTCCAAAAAGATTTTGATGATTCCGTAAAAATTTTAAAAGATTCAAAAGATTTCCAATATTCTTAAAGATTTCAAAAAATTAACTCCATTAACTCCGATAAATCTCTTCGAATTTTACGTCATCCCTTGAAATCGTTGAAAATTTCTCGAAATCCAGAAACATTTTTCTCGATACCGGGAAGCAAGGGGAGGCGAATATAATTGGTGTGAGAAGAGGTGAGAGGAGGTAGAATGAGGAAGGGGAGGTACGTGGAGGGTTTATAAGATTAGGGTTTAGGGGAGGTTGATTGTGGGGAAGTGCGGATTAATGAGGAGGAGGAGGGGGGAGTGGGATCAAGTCCAGAGCGAGGAGAAAGGTTTAGCAGGTAAATGTGTGGAGGTGAGATGTAGGGTAAGTAGTGGGTAGAGAGGGGAGGTAATTTTACAAGAGGAGGAGTGAGAGATGGGAAGTGAGTAGAAGCGTTATGAAAAGAGTTTTAAGGAGGGGTCAAGCAAGGGAAAGCCATGATAATCAGAATAGGGGAAGTAGGAGATAATAAGAGAGAAGGGAGTATGGAGAGGGGGCGTGGAGGTTAGGGAAATAAGAGAAAGTGTTGAGGAAGGGAAAAAGAGGGTAAGGAAGTTAGAGGAAGTCATGATCGGGAGAGAATATAATGTGAGAAAAGGTAAGGGGAGTGGCGTTATCGTTTTTGTCGCATATCTGTTCGTAGTATAAAAGAGGAGAAGTGGAGGAAATCAGCGAGATAAGTGGGCATGGGATGCAAGGGGAGGCGAAAATAATGGACGTGAGAAGAGGTGAGAGGAGTTAGAATGAGGAAGGGGAGGTACGTGGAGGGTTTATCAGATGAGGGTTTAGGGGAGGTTAAATGTGGGGAAGTGAGGATAAATGAGGAAGAAGGGGGGGGGGGTGGAAGCAGGGTCAAGTGCAGAGCGAGGAGAAAGGTTAGGTGAATAAATGTACGGAGGTAAGAGGAGTGGATTTATAGTTTTTGGCAGATATCTATTCGTAGTATAAAAGACGGGAAGAAGCGGAAATAGGGGAGATGAGTGAGAATGGGAAGCAAGGGTAGGTGCAATTAAAGGACCTAACGATAGATGAAGCAGTGAGATACTTCGGGATAGGAAAATGTAGGGGAAGTAGTGGTTGGAAAGGGGATCTGATTTGACAAGAGCTTTAAAGAAAGCTTGGAAGTGAGCAGATGGGTTATGAGAGGAGGGTTTAGGAGCGGTAAATTAAGGGGAAGTATGCAGAACCAGGGGGGGAGGGAAGCAGGATAAAGTAAGGCGGTAGAGAGTGGGAAGGGGTCTTGGAGAAAGGGAAAGTGAGAAGGAGGGAGAAGGAATGGAAAAGTGGTGTGTGGAAGTTAAAAAATGATGATGGGGCTCAAAACTTTTCAGTACATCTAAAAACAACTTTTTTTTCAACTCTGGAAACTGTGCATGGACGTACCTCACTTCTTCAAGGGTGCTCAATTCATCCTGGAGATTTTTGACGTCTTGTGCTTTGTTACGCCAAACATTAAGTTGCTCCTCCATAGCAGTATTCTCGTGTAGAAGACTTGCAAGTTGAACTTCAAGTTCGGCCACTTTTTTCTGTTCCCACGCTCTCTGACTTCTTACGTCATTAAGTTGCTTCAGTAAATTCACCACCTCATCCTCATTAGCCAAAGTCGTAACAAGTTGTAGTATATTACCATCTGCTTCTGGTGTGTGTTTTTTCGATTTTGGTGCAGCGCTCTAGAAAATCGTTTCAAGTTAAGAACCGTCAAAAACTACGTGAACAGTTTTGTTAAGGGGAAGGGGGAGGGGAGAACGATATATTTTCAAAGCAAAAATATTAATTTTCTACAAAAAAGTTCAATTTTCTACGAAAATAGAATTTTTAAACCAAAGGACCATTTTTCAACCAAACAAAAAAAATTATATTTCATCATTTGGTACAAACAAATATTAACAAATGTCAATCATTTGTTAATACAATTTGTTTCTAAAAATCAACTCTGGAAGATAGAACATGAAATTCGAAAAATCAACATTTTTTATACTTTTTGCAATTGAATAAGAAATTGAATGAACAAACGAAAAATAGACTCTGATCAATCCCTGGAGAATTCAATTCTGAAACTGGTTTGAAAAGCAGTCTCAGAGGAATAAAAAAGCTAAAATGTCACTCTGGCGTCACTAAAAAGTAAAGTGAATGAAAATCGAGAACGAGGAATGTGAAGTGTAATTCAAGCATGTCTGAAATAGGAATGCAAGGTGTATAAAATTTAAGATTACGACATAAGATCATGTGATATGCCTATATCGTTGCAAGTTTTTAACGCAAAGGATATTGATTAATTATTCCTATACAACAAAAACAAGTTTCACCTTTTTTTCTGCTTTGAGTCGTATGAGAATTATTCCAGATTTAAGATTAGATTTCAACTCCATGTATACCCTTTTTGGGGTATAAATGGTGTACACATGGTATTCATTTATTTGAAACGCTCGCATTTGCCCGAAAACTCGGTCAGGGAAGTGGACAACTGCATAAAACCAAAACCACCGAGCGCAGCCGATTAACGACGGATGAATTGCGATGTAGACGTTCGATAACATCGAGTGCCTACACCCATCCTCGGCGTGAAATATGCCGTTCGACAGTAGTTGAGCGTAGTGAAAACACGAATAGGTACGTTAGACTTCCGGAGGGTCACCCATCCGAGCAATAACAGCACCCGTCTATGCTCAACATTCGAGATCTCGACGAGTCGATATTTACTACTCAGCTACTGACGTCGGTTTATAAGTAATATAAATCATTGAATTTTTAATTATCTGAATTATGATTTTTTTCAATTTTCGAAAATTTATAAACCTGAGTTATGCTGCCATCTTGCGAAGACGACACCCTCCACAAATTTTTGGCCTGTGATTCTTCATTTGCTGCTTGCTGTCTGACGAGGGCATGATGTTTGGTTTTGAGTTCATCGAACTTTTTCTGAAGCTCATCGTAACGGATCTCGAGGTTTTCGATTGTAAGGACTTGACTGTAATATGAAAAAAAAAGAATCAATATAAGATTTTGGAGAAATACGAAATAATTTATTTTTATAAAGGACCTTTCGGAAACTACAATATGAATTAAGAAAATTAATTCAATTTTTTTAAATGAGTTGAATGTTTTACGAAAGAAATACAACTTTAGACATGACATTCGAATTTTTGAGCGGGGAAAGAGAATTTTGTATTTAAAAACTGGATTTCCGACCCAAAAATTTAAATTTTCAACAAAGAAAGTTGATTTTCGAAAAAATAGTTGAATTTTTCTAGAAAATTATAAAACTTTCTAGCCAAAAAAATTTTTTTCAATAAAATGGTTGAACTTTAAACCTTGAAGTTATTTCTAACAAATAAAATTTCAACCCAAAAATATGGATTTTAAGAAAAAAGTTGATTTTAATCTAATGAGTTGAATGTTTCACGAGAAAATACAATTTCTAACAGGACAGTTGGATTTTCAAACGAGGAAATGGAATTTTATATTTAAAAACTGGAGTTTAACCCGAAAATTTTAATTTTCAACAAAAAAAGTTGATTTTCGAACAAACAGTTGGAATTTTCGAGAAAATTAAAGAATCTTCTAGCCAAAAATGAATGTTCCATCAAATAGTTGAACTTGAAAACTTGAATTCGCTTCGAACAATTGAAATTTCGTCACAAAAATATGAATTCTCAACAAATAAAATTGATTTTCGAACAAATAGCTGAATTTTTCTAGAAAATTATTAAACTGACTACCCATGAACCAAATTTTAGATCCAATAGTTGAATTAGGAGTTTGAAAACTTGAATTCATTTTGAACAAATAAAATTTTAACCCAAAAATATGAATTTTCAGGAAAAAGTTAATTTCCATTTTATGAGTTGAATGTTATACGAAAAAATACAATTTCTAACAGGACAGTTAGATTTTCAATCGAAAAAAGAGAATTTTATATTTAAAAACTGGATTTTAAACAAGAAAATTTTAATTTCCAACAAAGAAAGTTGATTTTAGAACAAAACGTTGAATTTTTCTATAAAATCATAGACTTTTCTACCCCAAAAAAGGGAATTTTATCATCAAAAACTGAATTTCCAACCCGAAAGTTTAAATCTTTGCCAAAGAAAGTTGATTTTTGAACAAATAGCTCAATTTCTCTGGAAAATTATGTAATTTTCTACCCAAAAAACAAATTTCCCATGAAATAGTTGAATTGGAAATCTTGAATTTACTTCAAACAAATAAAATTTCAACCCAAGAATATGAATTTTCAGAAAAAGTTAATTTTCAACTAAACAGTTGAATCTTTGACCAAATAGTTTAATTTCGATAAAAATTACAGTTAAATTCTGATGGAATTTTCATTAAATTATACTTCTATTAAATTAAATTTCTAGTATATATATATATTTTTTTTACAATCATGAAACATTAAAAAAGAGCAAGTCTTTTGAAACCAGGGAAGAGAAGAGGAATCCTTAAAAAAAATAAAAATCCACATGTCGAAATCTTCACAAACAATCAGATTGTTCATTAAATTTATTTTGACAAATACGAATTGTTTTCTAGAAAGCAAGTATCACAGCAAGTGGTATTGCCAACATATCTGCTGTTTATTCGAAAAGAAAAAATGAAATTCGTGTAGCAAAAAATGACAGTATTATAAATTTGTCAACTAATTTTGTTGAAACAGGACCAACTCATTGCATAAAATTGAAGAATTGCAGAAGAAAGCAATAAGCAAGATATTTATTGCCGATCATGCTAAAAATGAAGAAACAAATAATATATCTGAAAATTACAAAATGCATTTGCATTCCAAATATTTGATACATTAAAATTTTTTCTTTAGATTTCTTGCCAAAAATACACATCTGAAGTAGTTTTCAACTAAAAAAAAACTCCTCTTAAATAATTAGTTTACAACAATTGTAACAAATTTTGAAGTTTCTAGACTGGAAGAGGAGGGGCTACGAAATTCAAATATGCATTATTTATTAGAAAGTACAATAAACAATCATCATTTTTTCTACGATTCCTGTAATTTAGTAGACATATTTTCAACCGTTCCGTAATTATACAAAAAATTAGTTACTCTTTTGCGACCTTTTTTTGATACAAAACAAGTACGTATAGCAATTCACCTTGCAGGAGCATTTTGAAGACCAAAAGGCATACGATCAAACTCATAGTGTCCTTAAGAGCGTTCTTGATTAAATAAAGATAAAACAGAATTGATCATTGCGAAATTAGAATTTCCATTCAATGAAAATGGGAATATGAAAAATTAAAATTATATCAAAGAAAAGTCAACTCATATTTATTGAACGATTATTGAGAAACGAAGTGACTGGACTCATGACTTTTGAATGACCAGAGGAAAAAAAAGATTACCAATAAAAGTCAAAAACTTCACACACATATATAAAAGATGGTGTTAAGTGTTACAACTAATTAGCGATAAGTATAGATGACAGTTTAGTGTGCAAACATTGGATTTTTATTAAGGTTAAAGGGATAATCGGAGACTGACTGTGATCCCTCCTAATATTAATGACGAATTCTTACCTTTTTATGAGCTTTTTCTCGTTGGCATTATCAACGACGAGAAGATGATTGGCACGTTCCAAATCTTGAATACTGACTTCCAACTGTTCGTAGATTTTTAATCGAGAATCGTTGACTTCTCTGAGCGCAGCAGTCTGTTTTTTCATATACTGCGAATAAAAAAAATGTTTCAAATATATTTTGAATCTCTCGAAATCCAGAATTGGAAATTTAGAGTTTGGAACAGTTTCAATATTGAAATCAAATCAAAGGATTTTTTTTTATTTGTAACAATAATTCGAAGATTATCTGGAATTTCTTCAATATTGACTGTTTTTCTCAAATTCTTTGAGGTGGATTTTCTCAAAAGTCCTATTGACATTCTTATTATTTCGAGAAACCTTTTGTCCGATGAGCAAGAAAATAACGCTTGTAAATGACGTTTATATTTTTCAAGAATCAAATGTAAAAAGGAAAAGTCATTGGCCAGAGGAATTCTGATAGAATCAAATTTGAACTGCGCGCGAACATCAACCGATCACGTAATTAAGTTTCCATTATAGTTATCCTACAGTTCCTCAAGGGAGCCGCGGGGGTAAAGCTGGCATAGGAACTTCAGGTACATTTTTCCAAAAAATTCAATAAAATTGACGGAGTCTTAACCCACAAGGAAAATTTTCGTCCAAGGAGATTGATTTACTACTGAGTGACGAATTTCCAAAAATTGCATTAATTTTAGACCGAATGGTTCGATTTTTACACAAAAAATATGATTTTATAAACAATAATGGATAAGATGAATTTCCGATTTTCAAAATTATTTTCCCATAGAAGAACTTTTTTTACCCAGGTAAATTCGATCAAAACAGATGAATTTTTAACAACATAGCTGAGTCCTCAGCAAACAAAGAGATGAATTTTCAACAAAGTAGATCAATTATTCAACTCAAACAGAGGACTGTATCAATAAAAAAAGAAAAATATCCAATTGAAGGGGCGAACCATAAAATAAATTAATTTTGAAAAAAGTAGGGCAATTTTTCAATCCTGATGAAAATAGTTTAATTCTCGACAATGGAAAATCAGTTTCTGTTCAAAAAAATTAACATTTACAAAAAAATGGGAGAATTCTTTTGAAAGTTATTCGTTGACGAAAACGACGACGGCAATGACCGACAAAAACTACCGTAAACCAGAAACTATGCGTACCATTGAAAATAGTTGGGATAAAATTTATAGATATTTTTAATGTGAAAAATTTTACTCCTAAACAATTTGTTCCTATCTCGTATATTCTAGTCAGAAAATTGATTTTTTATTTTCTAATATCATTTTGAACAATAAAAAAAGAACTTCGCGTTCTATCAAGAAACAGTAAGTGCAGGTTTTGTAGTTCTTTCTTAGGTGAATAATTTTGGTGCCATTATTTTTTTCCGTATCTTGCATAGTTTGAACGCAAAATGGAATTTTTAATTTTTGAGTATGTTTTCTATGGTTACAACCTTAACCGTTGGTCAAAAAAAAAGCTAATAACTAACTTGGCCTCTCTTTTTAGCCCCTTGAAATGGGTGCCAAAGCGCAAGATTCCATTCAATCCTTGGAAGTCGATTTTTAAATTTACCAAAAACTTCTTATTTTATTATGAGATTGTAAAAAATTTCTGCACGATAAATATATTTTCAACAAAGATTAAAGCATGCAGTGAAATGCATCGACCCGGAAATGCATTGTTGAGTTGTTATTGTGGGGTCGACATGGAAGCTACAAATTAATATAATTTCCTGGCTGCGACAACTATAAATTATTCAATTTTTTTTTTTTTGACTGACGATTATGATTTTGACCGTAGGAAAAATATTCAAGAATCAGAAATTTCATTTTGCGTTCAAACTATGCAAGATGTGAACGAAAATTATGAGATGAAAATTGTTCACCGAAGAAAGACCTACAAATTTGCATTTAACTATTCTCTGAAAGGACGCGCAGTTTTTGTTTCAGTGGCAAAAATGGTATTGAAAATAAAAAAACCTATTTTCTGGCTAAACTGTTCGAGATAGGAACAAATGTTTGGAAGTATAATTGTTCTTTATAAAAAGATCTGCAAGTTTTCTGCGTACCGTTCTTTTATGATGAGCATTGTTTTTTTTTTTGGATCTCGAAGTAACAAATTTAGAATAGGAAAGTCCAGTTTCCAGCAAAACTATACGAGACGCGACAAAAAATGTTAGGAAGAAAAAATGCTTTTCAAGAGAAGTAAACAAATTTTTTGAATTCTAGAACAAGAATATTAAATCAAGTTTGTTTCGATATCAATGTTCATTCTGAATTGTAATATTATACATTCATCGAAATATTATACATTTTCAGGGTAGCTTCAAATAAAGATTGGTGCCAAATAATAAAAAAAAGTAATAAAGTTATCCGGAAAAATGAAATTTAGCCTTTTTTCTATTCTTCCCTGACATCCTACGTTGAATTTCTAATTTATTATTCAAGTTAATTCAAATTTTCGGAATTATATGCAATAATGATAGGAAGTTACTAATTTTTTATGTGAAAATTTTTATTCTTTGTTTGAAAATTCAATCATTTGGTTTAAAATTCAACTGTTGTGTTGAAAATTTATCTTTCCGGGATTAAAATTACCCTATGTTGGTAAAAAATTTAATTTTCGGTTGAAAATGTCGTTTTTTTTAATCATTATCCAAAAGTTTTTTATACAAAATCTCTCTATTCATTTGGAAATTTCACTATTTTGTTGAAAATCCGTCTTTTTAGAATAGAAATTTACCAATGTATTTGAAAGAAAATTAAGTTACTCCGTTTAAAATTGAAGAATTTTGATGTAAAATCTTTCCATTACTCTTGAATTTCAAATGTTCCGTGGAAATTCAACTATTCTGGTAGAAAAATTTTTTGGTTGAAAATTAACTGATTTGTTCAAAATTCAACTATTTCGGAAAAGTTAGCCTCCTCGGCTTCAATTTTGAACAAGCTGATTGATTTTATTTTTCTGTTGACTAAAAAATCAACCTTTTTCTAACTGCTTTCGATAAAAAATTACATTTTTCAATGAGAATTCATCTTGATTTTTACTTAATTTTTTCATTTGAAAATCTAATTATTCCATTCCTGTCAGAAACCTTTTTTCCATTTTAAGGCCCATGTATTTTGTTGTAAATTCTTTCTTTTCGCAGAAAATCATTCTTCTTGGTTGAACATTCATCTAAAAAATCTATCCTCTCAAGATTCGAATTCAACCATTTTGATGACAATTTGTCTTCTTGAGTTGCATCTTAAATTTTGTGTTGGAAAGAAAACTGTATTGTAGGAATTTTATCTTTTTATCTCAGAAGTGCTTCAATTATTTTGTTAGGTATTCAAATAATTTATTGAAGGTTGAACTAATATGTCAAAAAATCACATTTTTGGTTGTGAATTTATCAATTTAGTTGAAAATGCATCTTTTTTGTAAAAAATTTAACGGCTTTGGTAAAAACTTCTTTCCTTCTGTTTATGATGCAACTGTTTTTTTTTTCTTCAAAAATTGGTGATTTGGGTTTAGAATTACCCTTTTTTCTAAAATTCAACTGTTTTGTAGAAAATTTGTTTGATTAAGGATGCATCTTTTTAGGTTACACATTCCATTTTTTGTTCGGAAATGTTATTGTTCTCTTCTGAATTCGACAATTTTTATAGAAAATAATCCTATTCGGTTTGAAAATAAAATGTTATGTTGAAAATTCGTTTTATTGGGTCGAGAATACAATTTTTTTCGTAGAAAATACAATTATTTAGTTACAATCTCCACAATCGAGTTGGTTTTTTTCCTCCGGACTAGAAATTCGACTCTTATGTTGGAAATCAGTGTTTTTTAGTGAAAAAAAAAATAGTCTTGGTTCAAAATTTATCGCTCTGGTTTAAAATTGTACTATTTTACGAAAATTCATCTTTTTGTTCAAAAGTTGATCTACTTTGTTGAAAACTTATTCTTTTGGTTGAGGATTCATAATTTTATTTGAAAAATCAATTCTTTTCTTCTGTTTGAAATTGAAATATTTAAAAAAAAAAAATCTTCTTTGCCTGATTGGAGATTAATATTTTTGTGACTGAAATGTCAACTATTCTAGTTTTGGTTTGAAATCATTATTGGCTAAGTGTTGGTTTCAATGTTTAGTAGAAAATTTCTTTTTATCAGTTGAAAATTTATGTATTTTCTTGAAGATTCATATTTTTTTAGTTCTTAATAGATTTTAATTCCATTTCAGGAACTTACCTCTATTTCATGGGATTGTTCTTCGATTGTGTTCTGCTGTGATCTTATGGTGTTTTCCAATTCTTTGTTTCGTTCCAGCAATGTTTTGCCGAGCTCTGCAGCCAATTGAAGATCTGAAACATTAATAATTTCAATTGTTACTTTCCCTGGAAAATAGATTTTTTTTTTCAGAACGTTCGAAAATTGAGTAAAAGATCTTTCATGGTTGAACGTTTTACTCTTGCGTTGATGATTCCTCTTTGCGCTCAAAAATGCATCTTTATCGCAGGAATAAATTTGATGCGTATACTGCCCTAGTTTTCAAATAAATAATAAATAAGTTTCCCAGCGCATATCAAATATAAATCAGAAATTAAAAAACCTCATTACAGTTTTTTATATACGAATAATTAGGCTAAGGTGCCAAGGATAAGAGGATTAGTTGAAATTTTATGTTATCCCCCATTGTATCTATTTTTTCGGAAGAGGTCCATTTTTTCCTAACAATCAGC
>WSXT02169433.1:12452-23194 GCA_011762715.2 Neuroterus valhalla | reverse complement strand
AAGATTATGCACATAAATACATGGAGAACATGGAGTTAAAAATTCGAGGGTTTCGGGGTCGCTGGTTATGAATATAAAGTCGGACGATTGACATTCTCATCAATAAGATGGCCGATTCAAAATGGCTATGTTCTATGTTCGTTCTGTGTACTACGGAGGTTGTTCAGATGAATGTCGAAACTGAAAGTGGCTGTATGTTTGTGAAAAAAAAATCGCTGGTGACTGTTCAATAGCTTATTTTGAAGGAGAAGAGCACTACTAAATTATGACGTTTTGGAAGAAGACCAAAGAAATTTCACGCGCTCATTACATAACCTTAAATGTAGCGAAAACCCTCATTCTCCGAGTATATAACCTCAAATATCTCAAAATCCTGACGTGATGGACATATTCTAAGCTCGGATTCTACGGAAGAACCTCTGGTTTTCTGACAACATAAGTACAACCCCATTATTTGCAGACCTGTGTTATCATAAATCTTTATGAATTTCTTTCAAATCTTTACGAGATCTTATTAAATCTTCTGAAATATATTCAAGAATGGGCCGTGTCTATAATAATTACAAAAATTCCTGATCGATAGCCGACTCAACCTTGTCTTCTGAAATCTTTGCAAAATCTTTCTAATTCTCTGTTAAAATATTTTATAAAATCTTTTGAATCCTTGGTGAAATTTTTCACAATCTTTCTAAAATATTGAAATGTTTGGAAATTTGGGTGAAATTATCACAGTCTTTTGGAGTGTTTGTGATTTTTGTTTCGAATTTGTTTAAATATTCTATTTTTTGAAATCTTTTGTTTTATTCTTGAATGCTCAAAATCTCTTAAATATTTGCTGAATCTCAGAAAAGTTCTACAATCTTTGAAAATTCGGCAGATATATATTTAAAAAATTTTGCAATGTTCGTGGATCCTCTAAACCATATTCAAAAATTATTGACTAATCTTCGAAATATTCTAAATAGAATTATTTACCAATATTTAAAATCTTTCCAGAATCTAAGAAGTCTTCATAAATCTCTTGAAATCATTTGTAATCTTTTTTAAATTTTATAAATCTTTGTGAATCTCTTGAAATCTTTTGGATTCTCTGCAAAACTTTTTACAATATTCTCAAAATATTGGAATGTTTAGGATTATTGTAAAACTATAACAATCTTCTGGAAATGTTTCAGGATGTTTGTACATTTTTTTGAAACTTTTGATGCATTTGAAATTTTTTAAAATCTTTTAATGAAATTACTTACCAATGTTTGCAATTGCTTTAAAATTTTGTGAATCTTTAGAAATCTCTAAAAACTTTGTTCAATCCTTGGAATCTTTGTGAATCTTTATGAATCTATAAGAATATTTCCAAATCTGGGTGAAAACATTCACAATGTTTCGGAATATTTTAAAGTATTTGTGAATTTCGTTGGAAAGTTTGAAATCTTTGTAAATGTTGATAAATCTTCGTGAGATCTTTGTGCAATCTTTTGAAATCTTCGTAAAATGATTTACAATATCTTGGAATCTTCTCAAATCTCTTAGAATCTTTGTTACTATATAATTATTATATTCTATAATTATTACAATCTTTTGGATTCTTTATGCAATTTTTTGCAGTCTTTTCAAAATATTGAAATGTTCAGAAATTTGCGTGAAATTATCACAACATTTTGGAATAATTTTGAAATTTCCGTAAAGGGATGAAATATCTTTTGAAATCCTTATTAATTTTTTCAAATTATTGAAATGTTTGAAAGTTTCTGAATTCTTGGAAACCATCGACATATAAACTGGACCGCTCATCTGGATGCCCGAACTCGAACGTAGTAGAAAGAAAAGGAGATAGTGCTCCATCCTTCACAGGCAGTGACGACGCTAGCCTTTTGTAGGCCCCGTTTCATTATTCACACTTCCCATAATCTATTTTTTCAACGAATAATTCCCGAAACTTTCGCATGTAAGTTTGAGAAATTATTTTTTTGGAAAAATATATTTAACATTGTGTTGAGATGCACGTGTATGCTTGAACGTGTCTTTTTATTTAGGATAATTATTATCATCCTGTTTTTTCATATTCCATTCTTATGTTTCCAATGTTCGAAATTATAAAATATTTTATGATTTTTTTGAAATTAAAGTTTCTAATTTTGTTTGGATCAAAATTTTTTATTAAAACTTGCAAATTTCATCTGATTGTCAAATACTTGATACATACCTACCAATAATTTATACAATTTTCTGGGTAATTTTTTATATTAATAATTAATTTTCTAGTGAAATCATCACTGTATATAAGCATAGCATATATTTTCATGCATAATAAATAAGGCAAGCTAAATTAATTGGATTCAATGAATTCATCAATGTAAAATTTAATATTTATGACCTTAATTTTGTCCAAGTTCTTTATTTCGTAGTTTTATTTTGAAACGAATATTATTTATAATATTTAATGTAGCAAATAATATTAATTTCAAAATTATTCATTGACATATAAAAATTATATGTCGATGCTGTAAATAAATGTTTTTCTAGGTTATGACGTCAAGTCAAAAATATAATAATATAATTAAAATGATATAACCTGTATGTGCAGTATTATGTAGTAATGTTTAGTAATAATATAACCTGTGAAATTAACGCCCGTCGCCCACGTCGCGCCGCGTTCGACAAAAAAAGCACATAAAAACCATTTCTTCCGTTATTCGGATTATTTACATTGCAAACTTCAAACAAGCTTGGGCCGTCAAAACCGAAGCTGAGTCCCTGTTGAGGTTCTCACTAATTACTCATACAGGCCTGAGCCAAAACCAAGAGCCAATCAGAAAAAGCAAGACGGAGACAACCAAGGATGGATCCTATGTCCCTTGTTTTCTAAACCAAAATGTATGCGCAATGGACATGAGCGGTCCAGTTTATATGTCGATGTTGGAAACATTCTTCAACATATTTAAATTATTGTAAATTTCTTTAAAATCTTTGCGGAATGTTCGTTAATCCTCTGAACTTTATTGAACAAATATTCACTAATCTTCGAAATATTTGGATTGAAAATTCACCAATATTAAACATTTTTCCAAAAATTCAGAAATCTTTTGAAATCTCTGTTGAATTATTGGAATCTTTGAGAATCTTCGTAAAATCTTTTGGAATAAAATTGTTTAAATCTATGTGTGATGCTAAATCTTTCTGAAATTATTCACATTGTTTTTGAATCTTTGTGGATTTTTTTGAAATGTTTGAAATCCATGCAGAATCTTCAGTAATATTTAGAAATCTTCCCTAAATGATTCACGATCTTTTTGAATCTTCTGAAATTTCTTTTAATCGTTTTAAACTGATTTCTCAATCCTCAAAATTTGCTTGAACTGTTCGAGAAATTATTTTGACTTTTTGAAATGTCGAGAAATTTTGGTGAAATTATCAACAAGTGAGTCAGAAACTTGTATCTAGTTGCTAAATCGTCTGTGATCTCCGTAGAATGATGATAAATCTTCGCAAAATCTTGGAAACTTTCTCAAATATTATGAAATAATAGTGGAATTCTCTGCGGTGTTTGAATTCTTTGTGAATTCTTTAAAACCTTGGCGAAAACTTAGAAATATTCTTCAATCCTTTAAACCATATTTAAGATTAATTATTTACTAATCTTTGAGATCCATCTGAAATCTTTGGAATAAAAAATATTTATTTAAATTTGAATTTAGTATATTATTTAAACTCTTAATTTATTTATTCTAGGGTTACATTTGCCAATTGCTGCACCATTTGTATGGATACGAAATTCTCGGCCTGGAATCAAATCCAAAAAATGTTGAAACCGCTCAAAAAAGACAAAAGGAATTTTATCCAGATTCATTAAATTGTGTGAAATATTTCAAATGTCAAGTGACGCAACATTCAGCTGATGTAATTGAATCGAAACTTCAGGAAGAATTCGGAAACCCTGGTAATAATTGAATAAACTAACGTGAAGTTTCATTAAGCTTTCTAAATTGAAAAAAAATCGAAAAATGAAATATTAAAAATAATGATTGCACTTTCATTCCAGAACTAATTTCGAAAATTTGCCTAATTGGTCTTCACGCTTGTGGCGAACTGAGCATTGCGATTTCCAAAATTTTCACCGAACTCAGAACCGCAAAACTCCTAATATTAATCTCCTGCTGTTACCATAAACTACCAATGGTAAAATCGACATTAGAAACTGATCCAGAGAGCAGAGAATTTTTTGAATCATTTCCTCTATCCGATAGTTTGAAAAAAGCGATTCAAAATTCAAATTATTCGTCTGGAGAATTTTTGAAAAGGACTTTTTTGAGACTTGCTTGCCAAGAACCTGCAGACAGATGGCAAGGAATGTCGAGAAATTCACATGATAATCATGCTTTCCATGTCGTTGCAAGAGCCGTCCTTGAACTTTACGCTGCAAAAAGTAATTTCCGGAATTACAGCAAAATATTGTAACATTCTTCTACTTTAGAGTAGTGATTTTCAATTTATGATTCCAGATCAACTGCGGCTTAAAAAACTGGTTCAGAAGGCAACAAGGAAGTCCCAGTGCGAAAATTTCGAAATTTATTTGAAAGACTGTTTGAAAAGATACAGTTTTGAAAATTTGGAACATAAAGGTAAATGGATTTTGGAATTTATTGGCGAAACGAAATAATAGGGTTCGAAAAGTCTCAGAGGTTGTATTTCTCGTCCAAATTTAAAGAAAACTGCCGAGGCCAATTAATTTGAAAAATTTCTCATTCTTTTTTGGATATCACGAAAATCAAGAATCTTTTAAATTCATACTACCTACTTTGTTTATATAGCCCCGGGAATTAATACTTAACAATATTGCAAATCTTACTTTCAAAAATATATATTATTGTTTTCGTTTTAATAGAAAAAAATTTCTGGTAATATCGCGATCTCCATTTTCGATATTCTTGAATAATAATTTTTTCATGTAAATCTTTCCTATTCTGATTGATCATCGCGACATTTCGAGAGAGAGTTTTTATTTTCGTACCCTCAGTCGATTTTCTCGGAATTTTGGAGCAAAAAAAATTATCTCCATAATAGTTGGATTTTCAACGTGAAAATTCATTTTAACCAAGAAATATGAATTTTCAATTCAAAAAAATAAAGTTCCAACCAAACAGTTAAATTTTTAATACTAAAAAATGAATTTTATAGATTTCCAAATGAATAATTAATCTTCCAACTAAGTATTTCAATTTTCCATCGATGAATTCCAACAAGCAAGAATAATTTTTTATCTGAAAGGATGAGTTGATTTTTAACAAAAAAGATAAGTTTTTTCACCATGAGGGATTAATTTCAAACAAAGAGGTTAATTTTAAATCAAGAAAGATTAGTTTTAACATATATATATAGCATAAATTCTCAACCTAATGTAGAATATTCTAACACTTCCAAAAAAAAAAAATATGTATTTTCTACTTGTTTATTAGTGGTGATTCAAGAGTTACATGGATCCAAAAATTAGCGAATTTTCAACTAAATATACGATTTTTTAGCAAGATACATTAATTCCCGACATAATCCTTAAATTACGAAGCCAACAAGAAGAATTCTCTACAGAACAGATAAATTTTCAATCCAAAAAAATGATTTTTAACATAAAAATTTAACACCAAATAGTTCAATATTCAAAAATATAGTTGAATTTTTAACCAAATAGTGGGATTTTCAGCAAAAAATATGAATACCAGGGCGAGATTTAGCTTGAGCGCCGCCCTGGGTCCTTTTTCAAGCATACAAAATACCTTGTGATCGCCATTCATATGATCGACGGAAAAATTCTTACCACTTGTGAGAAACGACCAGTGCTGGGTTGAAAATTAATTGTGTCCCGAGTCATGTTTAATTTGATTACATCAACGTAGAATATCTTTTTGATGTTTTATCTGGATTTATATTATAGGATTCATGAAATCTTAGAAATTGAAAAGCTAAAAATAATCCAATGACATAGTTATAAGTGCTGGAAGATTGATAATATGAGTTAAATGAATATTTTTTTCTGGAATAACTTGAAATATTCACCTAAAAATTGATTATGATTGGAAACCGAAAAATCCATTTTGTTGGTTATAAAAAAAAGATGTTGCATTTATTTTTGTATTTTTCTTACTCCTAGAATTCAAATTTCGGAAAATTCAATTTTCTTTCAAATAATAAACTATTTGAAAAAACTTTCTTTTTAAAAATTACATTTTTGAGTCTAAACTCCTACATTTTTGTACAAAATTCATATTTAGGTTCAAAAATTACCTCTATTGTTGAAAAATTGTATATGTAGGTTGAAAATTCAAATCTCCTTTAAATGATTCGTATTATTGGCTGAAGAATACAACAATTTTGTTGAAAATTGATGTATTTTCTTGAAAGCTCGTTTTTTGTTTGGGACAACAATGATCTTCTTTTTTCAAGATTTACCTTTTGGTCTGAAAATTGAACTCTTTCGTTGGAACATCATCTTTTACTTTTGTTAGCCAATTTGGAGCCGAAAAAATCCATTATATTTCAGTTAGTTATAGAACAATGTATTGAATATTTTTTGCTGAAATAACTTCAAATATACACATAAAAATTGATTGTAATTAGACCTCAAAAAATCCATTTTGTTAGTTATAAAAGAAGATATTGCATTCAATTCCCACATTTGGGTACAAATTCATATTTATATTTGAAAATTCACGCTTTTATTGAAAAATAATGTATTTTGGTTAAAAATGTCAAATGTTCTTTAAATGACTCGTCTCATTCACTTAAAAATACAACAACTTTGCTGAAAACTGATTTATTTTCTTGAAAATTCGTCTCTTTCGCGACAGCATTTATCTTCTTGGTAGAAAATTAATTTTAGTTTTATGAAAGTTTAATTTCTTGCTCATGTATCACATAAGAATATGGAGAGATGTTGAAGTCCAAACTTTTTTATAACCGGAAATAATGATACAATTTTTCGAGAAGTAGATTTAAAAATTTAACTCTTTTGTTGAAACATCTTTTTTTATTTAGTTGATTTGAAAACAAAAAACTATCTAGATTGTTATGAAAGAAGATATCGCATTCATTTTTGTCTTCTTTTTTACTCTTGAAAATGTATGGAATAATAAACGTCTTTGGTCTTCAATCGGCTTGTACTGTGAGTAATTTTTTATGAGATTAAATTAATTTAAAATTGTGAAATTGTGAACTGGGTTCGGCTTCTTATTCAAATTTTGTATAGTAAATACAAAACTATTTTTCCTATACTATTATTGAGAATTACAAGACTCGTTTGCATTTAGCATTGAAAAGTTTGGAATTTTCTATCAAAATTCTTTCAAGATCTTCATTTTGGTACTTTGGTACTTTGGTACGATAGGAAACTCAGTTACTAAGTCGTTTGTACGCGTTAATTTTAATTGGAATATTTGTTTATACTCTCTCCCTTTTGTGGGTTTGAGAGTCTTCATAAGACACACCTCCTCTCATTTACATAACCTCTCCAGGGCGCGAGACGGGAATCGAACCCGCAACCAGACGAAGTGGGACCAAAGCTCATGCCTTAGCCCCCCACGACCAACTGACCACCCAAGTCGTTTGTATGCAAAAGTTTCAAAAGGTGGGACGGTGAATTGTGTTCCATCTTCTTGAATTTTATGGCCAAAAAGACAAATTCTCTATACCCTCAAATATTTCAAATCCTTTAAAATATTTTGAAATCCCTTAAAATTTTCGAAAGCTTTTGAAATTTCCTTGCAATCTTCAAAAAAATCCTTGAATCTTTGCAATCCTTTGAAGAATAAGATATATTCCATGAAAATTTTTTTATAACAAAAACAATCAGTTTTTATCCTGAAAAAGGCAAGTTTAAAGTCAGTCGAAAAATACAACTTGTGAAAGTTTCCAAACCCCAATATATCGTTTCAATTCATAATTTTATAACTTTTCTTCTAGATTTGCCTAAAGATATTGAAAAAGACCTAATTTCACTTTGGAACGAAAATAAAGAAAAATTAGAGTCTGCAGAAATCTACACAGGCCTTCAACTTCTTCTCCAGAGTCCAGCCGAATCTCTTATTCTCACTGATCGAATTTCCTGGCTGAAGGAACGAGGATTTAATGCAGAAATTATTCCAGTGATGCAAAAATCTTTATCGCCGAGATCACATTCAATTGTTTCTAAAAAAGACAATTTGAATAAAAACGAAACAAGCTGACTGCAATATAAATTATGGTGCATTTAATTATTTATTCACGCTTCCTTCACAATTGACTAGAAAATAATCACATCTGATAATTACAAATAAGTCTACTTAAAATGGAATCTTCCAAAGATTATGATAAATTCAATAGTTTTCGAAGGATTTCAATCTTTTTCAGTGTTCTTTCTCGAAGATTCTGGAAATTTTTCAATAAATTAAAATAAATTCAAGGAATTTTGGAGTATTTGGAAGGTTTCAGGGTATTTTCGAAGATAAGAAGTAAGGAATTTTGTTATGGATATCAGTAGATTGAAGATAGATAAAAGAATGTAAGGATTCTATGTGAAATCCTGAACATTATTTGATCCCTCTTCAATTTATTCCAATATATTAGAAATTCCTTGGTATCTATTCATGGAACCTCAAAAAACTTTTGAATTCTTTGAAATTCCTTAAATTAGGTTGAATCCATTGAGAATCTCGTAGAATCTCTGAAAAACCACTGAAAACAATAGAATCTTCAGAAAAAAAACTCAAATTCACTCAAATCTATTGAAAACGCCATGGAATCTTAAAATTCCCTGAATTAGTTAACGTTTTCTGATCTCTCTTCAATTTATTGAAACGTATTTGAAATTTAAAAAAGTTCTCCAAAGTACCCAAGAACCTTTTAAATTCTTTAAAACCCTCGAATTCATGAAAATCTCATGGAATCATTAAAATATAATACAATTTTTGGAATCTTTGAAAATTCCTTCAAATTCTTAAATTTATTTTAATATATGAAGAATTCTTTAGAGGATTCGGAAATACCCTAAAATCTTTAAAATCCCTCCAATTGATGAAAATATATTGAACATCAAAAAAATCCCTACAATATTTCACATCCTATCAAATCTTTTGAAATGCCTTCAAATATTGAAACCTCTCGAAAATTTCTTAGAATCTCTAATAATACCCCAGAATATTTCCAAAATTCCCTGAAACCCCTTCAATTCATTGAAATGTATTGAAAATTCTTCGGAAAATTTGAATATTGACTAAAATCTTCCAAATCCCTTTAATTTATGGAAATCTATTGTTAATATCTTCTGAAATCCTTTAATATCTGAATACTTTATTGAAAATATATTGTAAATGGGTGAGATCTTTCAAAATACTCTGAAATCATAAAAATAACTTTTTTTCTTCAAATTAACTCATGGAAATATCTTGCAAATTCTTTTCCACTCTCTTCAATTTGTTGGAATATTTCTAAAATTATTGATAAAGGTCTTGAAATTTCCATAGAATTTTCAAAAATACACTGAAATCTCTAAAATTCTCTAAAATTTCTCGAATTTAATAAAATCTACAGGAGATACCTTAAAATCTTCAGAAATCCCTTGAATTTACTGAAATCCATTAAAGTTCAGTGAATCTCCGAAAATACCTCAAAATTTCCCAAAAACTTTCAAATTTATAAAATATTTCGAATTCTATAAAACATTTTAAAATCCTGCTAATTTATTGAAATCTATTGTAAATTCCTTGGTATCTGAAAACCTCTAGAATCTATGAAAAATTCCTTGTAATTTTCATAAATACTCTAAAATCCTAAAATATTCTGAAAATTCATGAGAATATTTGAAAATACCCTAAAATCCTCCCGATTCTTCTGAATTAGCTGGAATCAATTGAAAAATTCTTCGGAATCTTTTGAAATCCTTTAAAATCACTTTATTTTCTTAAAATCTTTCGAAAAATTATTCGAATTTCTGAAAGTACCCTAACATTTTTTTTATTTCTCGAAATACTTTTATTTTACAAAAATCTATTGAAAATACATAGGAATCGTCCAAATTACCCTAAAATATCTACAATCCTTTTGGATTCCTTAAGATATTTGAAATCCCTCGAAATTTTTGAAGGTCTTAAAATTTCTTTAGAATCTTTAAGATACCCTGAAATTCTTCAGAATTCAAATTTATATCTCTATTAATACTTTAAAATCCTAAAAAATTTCATTTAAGAAAAACCCAAATTGATATTATATTTCATATCTTATAAAACCATTCAAAATCCCTCCAGTTTTTTTTAAATCTATTGGAAATTCCTTGGAATCTTGAAAAAAAGCCTAAACTCTTCGAAATTTTCATAAAACCCTTAAATTTATTGAGATATATTGAAAAATTCTTTGGAATATTTGAAAATACACCAAAATCCTTCGAAATCTTGCCAATTTATAGGAATCAATTGGAAATTTCTTGGAATCTTTTGAAATCCTGGAATCATTCCATTTTATTGAAATCTATTGGAAAATGTCTGGAATCTCTGAAAATACCCCAAAATATTTAAAATCCTTCGAGATATTAAAAATCCTCTAAAATTTATAAAAATCTATTGGAAATTCCTTGGAATCTTCAAAAATAGCCTAAACTCTTCCAAAACTCCTAAATTTATTGAGATATATTGAAAAATTCTTTGAAATATTTGAAAATACCCCAAAATCCTTTGAAATCTTGCCAATTTATAGGAATCAATTGGAAATTTCTTGGAATCTTT
>WSXT02169433.1:0-12352 GCA_011762715.2 Neuroterus valhalla | reverse complement strand
TTGAAATCTTGCCAATTTATAGGAATCAATTGGAAATTTCTTGGAATCTTTTGAAATCCTGGAATCATCCATTTTTTTAAAATCTATTGAAAAATGTCTGGGATCTCTGAAAGTACCCCAAAATATTTAGAATCCTTTGAAATCCTTCGAGATATTGAAAATCCTTTAAAATTTATAAAAATCTATTGGAAATTTCTTGTAATCTTCAAAAATAGCCTGAACCCTTCCAAATTCTTCTAAAACTCCTCAATTTATTGAGATATATTGAAAAATTCTTTGGAATGTTTGAAAATAACCCAAAATCCTCTGAAATATTTCCAATTTATAGGAATCGATTGGAAATTTCTTGGAATCTTTTGAAATCCCGGAATCACTAAATTTTATTGAAATCTATTGAAGAATGTCTAGAACCTCTAAAAGTACCCTGAAATCTTTAGAATCCTTTGAAATCCTTCAAGATTTCCAAAATCCTTCAAATTTTATTAAAATTTATAGGAAGTTCGTTGGAATCTTCCAAAATAGCCTGAAATATTCCAAATCCCTTCAAATATTTTGAAATCCCTTTATATTTTCAAAGCTCTTGTAATTTCCTTAGAATCTACAAGAATAATCTCAAATCTTTCAAAAAAATAAGATATAATTCATTCAAATTTGTTTATAACAAAAACAATTATTGCTGAATGACATTATTGTGTCTGACGATATTATCCTTGAGATGAAGGCAATTAATTCCTCAGATCTTAGAAGATGAAAAATTTATATGTTCAAAAGTGCGGTATGAGTGGATTTCTTAACTAAAATCATTTATAACAATAAGAGTTCTTATTTTTTAGTTTTCGGTCATGATTAGTTATCACTTTTACATGATTCAACGACGAAATGTACTGGAAACAAAAAATTCAGCAAATATAATTTTTATTATCAATAAACAGAGCAAAAAGGTAATTGTTTTAATTTGTAAGTTAACTTCTTTTTTTAGATTCGTTCCAGGATATATAAAAATACTCAATTCTACTCCGGACGAAAATAGGGATTTGAATAAAAACAAAAGACGCTGACTGCAATATAAATTATAGTCTATTTAATTATTCATTCACGTTATCTTCACGATTGATTATAATATAATCGTATCTGATATTTACAAATTAGACTACTTAAAAATAAATAAAAAAAATTAATGCAGAATAAAAATCTAAATTGTTCATTTCTAGATCCAAGCTCGTCCTTGAAAATTTAGAAGTTCCTGCCTGAAACTCTATCTACCGTAGGGATGAATTTGCGAAGCTGCTTTTATGTTGGTTTTGATAGCACTTGGGGCTTTCGCCATTTGACCTGATTGGAAGAGAAAAATATAATTTTATGGTTTTATCCAAAGAGAAAATAAATTTGAATTAAATATAATAATATAGGGCAAATTATTATTTCGTGATGATAATTACCCATCGGACCTTGTACTCCTTGAGATTGATTTCCAGGTCTTCCTACCATCATTCCTCCAGGTCCAGGAGAGACTCCAGATTGACCCATTTGCACCGAGTCCACCTGCACAAAATTCGGCTCATAATTATTGTAAATCAAACGGATTCAAGAGAGAAAATCGCAGAACTTCAGAACACTACGTAAAACTCTTCGAAGTTAGAAATTTATATGCTTCAAGTGAATGAATGCTCATTTGAAGCCTTGCGATTTGAAAATTAATACATTCCAATCGCTCTTGGATCAAACAAAATTATCCATTACATTTCAACCATTTTGGATTTATAATTTTGCTAGGATAAATTATCTCATAATCCAAGTACAAATTTTTAATGAAATTCAAAGAATGAATATTCAGGAATATTTTGCAACACTCGGAAAAATAAATTTGAAAAAGTTCAACGATTTTAAAAACTTCTTTTTAAGCCCTTCAAGATTCAAGAGTATTCGATGATGCTATTGAATTCTGAAATGTTTAGAGATTTTCTGGGAAATTATAAAATCAGGGAGGCGACTTGGCGGACGATTTCAAATTCCCGGGTTTTCCCGGTCAAGTTTTTCAATTTTCCCGGTCAACTAAAACATATTCATACTTGTTGCAAAACGCAAACATCTATTTCAATTCGTGACCTTCATTTTGAACATCTTTTGACAAAACAGATCAATAATTGCAGAATGAGGTTATTTTGAAAAAAAAAAACTCAAATTTCCCATAAAAAAAGTATAATTCTTTACAAAAGTTGGAACAGTTAAACCTAAAATTGAAAAAATCCATTTGCGATAAAGAAAATGGATTTATAACAAAATAGGTCATTTTTCAACCAAAGTGATGAATTTTCCAATAGAATTTAAACAGTTTAAATTGCAAACAAAGAGGATGAATTTTCAACTAAAATGATAAATATCCAACTATAGAAATTCGATTTTCAGCGATGAAGGTGAATATTCAAACAAGGAGATTGATTGTCAAATAGAAAGATTAATTTTCTACCAAAAAAATACAATGTTCCAACAAAATAATTGAATTTTGAAATAAAAAAAATGATTGTTTTCAACTGAAATGGAACAGTAACATTTTGAGTTTCAAAACCCAATTTCATAACAAACATAAGAGTTTTTAACTAAAACAAAGAATCATCTACTGAAAAAGTTCAATTCTCAAACAGATGAATTAATTCTTAGCAAAAAAGATGAATTATTGTCAACCAAAATTTTATTACTCAAATTTTGAATTTAACCGAACAAATGAATTTTTAACTACAACTATGGAATTTTCATTTGAGATTGTAAGTTCAATTTTCAGTCGAAAACTTACTTATAACCAAAAAAAATTAGCTTGTATCTAAAAAACTAACTTCCAATCAAATCGATTTTGAAGCAAAATGATGAATCTTCAAATAAAACTGTCGATGTTTAACTGAAGCAGTTGAATTTTAGACCAGAAAGACGAGTTTTTACCTGAAATGATGAACCCTTTACTAGAATAGTTAAAATTTCAAACAAAAATTAGTTTTTAACCAAAAAAAAAAATTTTTCAACAAAATGGTTGGATTTTGAATTATAAAGATGATCATTTTCAACCAAAATTAGGAAAGTAACATTTTTGGCTTAAAAATTAATTTTGAACCAAACATAAGAGTTTTCAACCAGAAGAATTTTCAAATAATATGAAGAATATTCAACTGTTTAACTTGGATTTTTAACCGTAAAGAAAAACTTGCCAACGAAAAAAAGTACCTTTCGAAGAAATAGATAATTTCATACCAAAAAATCCATTTTTTCAACAAAATATAAGAGTTTTCAGCGAAATAATTAAATTTTTAATTCAAACAAGAAAAGTAACTTTCGGAGAAAAAAGATAATTTTATACCAAAAATCAATTTTTGAACAAAATATGTGAATTTTCAACGAACTAATTATTCAAGCCATAAAGAGGAATATTCATCCGAATAGTTGAATTTTGAACTAGAAAAGATCATTTTCCAATAAGGATAAAACAGTTGAATTTCCAGTTAGAGAAGTCAATTATCAACCAAACTGATGGATTCTCAGGTAAAATTATGAATCTTTAACTGGAATGAATGTATTTTATGCGAGAAAGGTGAATTTTCAACCATGAAGATTAATTTTCTACATAAGAGGCGACTTTTCAACAAAGGAAATAAATTCTGAAAGAAATAGTTTAATTTTTGAATTCAAAAGTCAATGTTCAGCTAAATACATGAATCTTCAAAAAAACAGATGGATTGATTTTCAAAAAAGTAGTCACATCTTCAATCAGAGGTGGATTTTATATTAAAATAATGCACCTTCAACAAAAAGTGTAATTCCCACCAACAGAATTTAATTTTCAACCAAGTAGTAGATTTTTTAACTAAAAAAGATTAATTCGCAACGAACAATGTTAACAAGTTTTCTATTATAATTTAAAAATATTTCTCATTCGAAATACTACTCATCCTACACTAAAAACAGTTTGAGGTACTTTGTTCATTCAAAATTATGAAGGAGGGACTTTCAAATTTTGAAGTGTTTTAAATTGGAAGAGCAATCTTCTGAATTTCCTCTTTTCCCACTTTTCCCACTTTGAATACTTGAAGTATTCGACCTCCCTGTCTCATTTCAGATGAATAAGGAGGAAGCAAATAAAACATGAACAAATAATACTTTTTTTTGTTGAAAAAACTGAGAAAATGATTCGTTCTGTATATTTGGGCTATCATCAATTCCATTCTACAAACTTCGGTCAGCTAAATAAATCTCAGGAAGCAATAAATTTGGAAAAGGTTTTTTTTATAATGGAAAAAAATTTCAATTCTTGCTCTCATAAAGTATATAGATATATTTTAAATTTTTCAGAATCAGACTAAAGAAACGTAACATTCTCCAAATCAAATGATGAGATATCTTTTCAATTCATAGAAAGAAAGCGGGCATTTCTCGTATTTTTACGGTAAAATTTTTGATTGTCTAGGTTGAGTCAAGAAAATTCCCGGTTTTTAATCAAATTCCCTGTCATTTCCCGGTTTCCTGGTCAAGTCGACACCCCAAAAATGTTCAAGAGTGCTCAGGGACTTCCTATAATATTGCTTTATTAATATACTTTTTGAATATTCTGAACTCCCGTTCCCAGCTTGAAAGTGTTAATTATACGTTTGGTGTGAATTCTTTTTCAGACTTTAGTCGAAATTGAGGTGAATTGGTAGAAAAAGTGTGTTCAGGGGGTTTGTAAATGAGATTAAGAATGGTGTAAGAAAGGGGAGAGTTGAGGTGTGGAAGTTTTGTAAGATTGAGATTAAGAGTCGATAGAAGGATTCATTAAAAGAAAACTAGGGGGAAGGGAGAGTAGTGAGGATACAAAAGAATTAGGGGCATTGCCGGAAACAGATAGTTGCAAAAGTGATGGTGAGACGAACAAGAGGAGGGATAAAAACAGAGATGGGGCTATATAGGGGGATCTAAGCAAGAAGTGGAGGAGTTAGAAATTAGTTTGAAAGGAATGAAAGGCGCAATCCGGAAGTTTGAAGGAGGGAGGGTAATGAGGATGAGAATAAGGAAAAGTTGAGAAAAATAGAAAGAAGAATGGGAAGGAATGAGGGTGAGGAAAGAAGGAAGAATATAAAGATGAAAAGTATAGGATTAGAAGAAAAGGATTTGGAGGAAGGTGTAGAAGAAGCGCTAAATAGGATGAATGCGAAGGGACAGATAGAGGAAGTGAAAAGTATAGGAAGGGAAGAGGGGACAAAACGGCGCTCGTGAACTCTTGAAGAAAAGACAAAATATGAGGGAGGCAATGTCAAAGAAAAGGCTGTTATATGGAAGTGAATAAAGAATGACTTGACATCTGAAGGAAGACGTATGGAACACAAGTTAAGGAGAATAGCAAAGGAGGAAACAAAGAGAGGAAGGGGAATGGTAAAAGAATATGTTATTGTTGAGGATCAAGTAAGAGAGACAATTATAACGGGAAACATTAAAGAAAAAGAATAGGAGAACGTGATTGGTCAGCAGAAGAAATAGGAAAATTAAAAAAAAAAGATATTGGAAATGGATGGAGGAAATGTGAATGAAGAGATGGGAATCGTGATGTGAAAGGTAAAAAGAAATTTAGAGGATACTGTTAAGAGTGAAGTCAGCGACAAGGGGAAAAGAGGCAGCTGGGATGAGGAATGTAAGGATGAAAAAAAAGAAGTTGACAGGAGTTGAGAAAAAGGAATGGTAGAGCGAAAGAATACAGGAGAAAGAAGGAGTACAATGCGTTGTGGGGTAGAAAAAAAGAAGAAGAGAATTGATGGAAATCGTTAGAAGGAAAGGAAAATAACGAGAGGAGGAAAAGAACTCGAAGGAATGAGTTGAGAACAAAGGCAGGAAAGAGGGTATGGAAATTTGAAGAGAAACCAAGAGAGGGAAAGGGAGGAAATTTGGCGAGAAAGTGTTACAAAGAGGTTGAAGAAGATCGTGGGATAGGAGTAGAAAGCAATATAGGGTATGAGGAGTTGTAAAAAAAGGAATAAAGAAATGCATGCAACAGACAGGTGGCAAAGGATGGAGGAATCAAGATACAATAAATGGTATAAGGTAAAAAAAAGAGAAGGGATGCCAAAATATCTGGAGAGAGGATTGGGGGAAAGGAGATGAACAAGAATGGCAAGATGGATGGAGATTAGAAAATTAAGTAAAGGAAGAAAGGTGTTGGGAAGAGGATGAGAGAAGAAAATGCAGAGTATGCGAATGGGTGGAAGAGACATTGGAGCAGAGGTGTCCAACGCGTGAGCAGTGGTGTAAATAACTATCACTCGTCAATCTCCTCTCTTGCCACCTTTGATTCGTTCATGCGGTGAGCGGGATGTGGTAAGGGGTCCTCGGCGACCGGGTTGTGTGAACATTGCGCGCAAGTAGGCGTGGTCAGGCGTATTCAGACGAAGCCCTTGGCGAAACGAGAAGAGAATTCTCGGAAAAGGGGAAGAAAGGAGAAGCGCGCCAACCTTGCGTTGAACACCCCTGATTGGAGTATCCATAGGATGGTTGCATGGGGGGAAAGGAAGGAAGCAGGGGATGGCAAGAAAGTGTTGAGGAAATTTAAGGAGAAAAATGGAGGAAAGAAGTAGAGAAAGCTACAGGAGTGAAAGAAGAAGATTAGGAGAGTGTGGGAGAGAAAATGGAAAGCTTCAGTCTGGTAGCTAAAATTGTACAGTGAGATTAAGTGAAGCTGCGTGGAATAAGATGCCCCCCTCTCGCTCTCTCTCTCACTTCCGCGTATGCTCAAGACACGTGCCGTCATGTTTATAATTGTAAGGATAAGAATTTAATATCTATATATTAGAAAATCAGTAAGGATAAGAGATATAGAATATAAAATTTTGATGCAGAAAAAGATGTAAAGGGACGGAAGTTACGTGAACTCTTATGGAACACATAAATAAAGAGGAAGAATATTTGGAATTGTTCTGGAAGAGAATGCTCTTCAGTGTACTTAAAAAATTCTGGAATCTTCGGGAATAAAATATTCAGCAGTTTTCTAGAAAGTTTAGAAATATGATTAAACATCATCCTTAATTCGTGAAATCCTGTACAAATTCTACAATACTCTGGACTTTTTCTTGATTAAAATCTTACGGAATTTCCTATAATCTTCTGGAAAAAAAATCTCTAACATATATTTTTGGTTCTGATGACCATAAAATTATATAATTACAATTTTTTTTTATGCACACGATAAAATCGAATGAGTTGCATTATGAATCTGCATTAATTTATTTACCTTGAGCCCTTTTCCCATTCCAACAGCAGCAACAAGAGCATGCGTGTCACCAGCATTGCTGGTTGAAAGTTGATTTGTTCTTGCACCAGCCTCACTTTCCCAATCTTCTCGCGCTTTATTTGCAATGTCCCAAACATGGCCCACCACTTTTGTATACTGTGTCACTTGTTTCTGAAATTCAGAAAATTCAAATGGAACCACATTTTGAAAAAAGTCTATTTACTCTTTGCAAACTTTAATAAAAGCCTAACCTATAAAATTGATTGGTTTGGTGGGTAATGAGTCGAAATGGCGCTTGGATTTTTTAATGCTGCATCTAGCTCTCCCTAACTTACTGGAAATCTCGACGAAAGCGATCGGCACTTACGAGCATGGTAAATTTCTACTTAGAAACATAAAATCTTACACTGCACTCCTAGGCGTTGTTTAGATGCGAGGAGACAGAAAAAAAGATTTTAAATTCAGTAAAACACTTCATTATGCTACCAAAATCTAGAAGGAATTCGAGGAAAGTCAAAATTAATAAAAACTTTAAAATTAAAAATTTTAATTCACTGCCACACTTAGAAATAACCTTAATTTTTTTCGACTTTCTTTGAATCTAGCAATGTGCCGTTGAAGGTATCATTTGGAAATACTAAATTTATGATTACCTGAATTTTCAACAAAACTAAAATATTTGTTTCCAACCAAATATTTTCAAAATCTCCCAAAATGCCAAAAATATTGAATTTACAAATAAAAAAGACGGATTATTTACGAAGTAGTCAAATTTTCAACCAGGAAATATGATTTTTAACGAAAACGTGAATTGACATCCAAATACTTGAACTTTCAACTAAAATTCTGAATCTTAGAAAGGAAACAAAATGTATTTTCCATAAAGTAGCTCAACTCCAAACCAAGTAGCTCATTTCGAAACCAAAAAGGTTGATTCTCAAAGAAACTTGTAATAGTTTATATCCCAACGGAAAAAGTTTCCAATTTCAAGAAGAGAAACCAGTTACTTCAATCATAAAGGACTATTTAAAAGAAGAAGTTAAATCCGTAACCAAAACAGAATAATTATCAACTAAACAGTTCGATTCTCAAGCAAAATAGATTAAATTTTAACCAACATTTCTATAAAAAGAGACTAATTTTCGACCAGATAGATTTTTATTAGGAAATTTGAATTTCTAATCGGAAAGTTGAAACTTTACCTCAAAGAGATACATTTTCAATCAAGAATGAAAATTCTTAACCACACGAAGAATCTTTTTGTCGTTGGAAATTGATGGGTTAAAGATAGAAATTCAAGTTTTTGGTTACAAAGTAAGTTTTCTTGATTGCAAAATTCAACTACTTGGTTTAAAGCTAAACTGCTTTGTTGGACATTTATTTCATTAGTTGAAGATCCATCTGTTTGGTCAAGAGTTCAAACTATGAACAAATTTTTTTTGTTCGTTTTAGAATCCAATTCTTTTGTTTAAGAATTTTGTTTTGTTTAAAAACTGCTAGGTTGAAAACTCTCCTTTTTCACATGAAAGCTCAATTATTTTGTAGAAAACTTGTCGTTTTGGGTTGCAAATTTTATAATTACGGTTCGAAATTCCACGATTTTTCGAAAAATTACTTTTTTGTTGGAAACTCGTATTTTCGGGTAGAAAGCTAAACTGTTTCCTGAAGGATTTGCCTTTTTGGCTCTTTGATTCAAATTAAAAATCTCTTACGCTCGAAATGTAGACTAAAACCTTTCTGGTTGAGAATTAATTTTTTTGGTTTAAATTCAACTGTGTTCAATTTAAAATAAAAATGTTTTCACAGTTGAAATATTATAGCTATTATTCACCGTTGAGAAATCTTTTTTTCTTATCAGAAATTCATTTTTTTGTAACAAGATTTATCATTTTAGTTAAAGAATCAACTATTTTGTTAAAATTCAATGAAATTAAATTCTTTGGTTTAGATAACTGCTATCGATTTAAGTTCAATTTCTTCCGCAAAAACTGTCTTTTCTGAGAATAAATTTTTTTTCAATGAAAATGTTAAAAGTCCTATAAAATGGCCTTTTTGGCCTGAAAATTTAACTGCTCATGGTTGAAGTTCAATTCTTTTCTCTTCTCATTTGACTTTTTAGGCTTGATTGAAAGTTCATTTCTACTGGTAGAAAAACGTTTAACTGAAAGTTCCAAAGGATATAAACTTCTGAAACGGCACATTGCTACTTGAATCTTTTTTGGCCTCTCTGAAATTTTGTTCAGTTTCCTTACACAAAAAAAAGATGAGCCTAAAAAGTAAATCAGAAAATAGTTCAGACTTAGAAAAATCAGATTAGATTTCCTCACATGGGCAGAATCGTAGCTCAAATTTGCAGCTTTGTTCTCATATCCAGTCATCTTTTGTTCAGC
This sequence comes from Neuroterus valhalla, assembly GCA_011762715.2. Lineage (NCBI taxonomy): Eukaryota > Metazoa > Arthropoda > Insecta > Hymenoptera > Cynipidae > Neuroterus > Neuroterus valhalla. The sequence continues at coordinate 2,725 of WSXT02169433.1, read as the reverse complement.
TTCAGGATCCGGTTTCGTTCTCAGATAATCAGGAACCAAATCGTGAGCAAAAGTGGAAATCCTACCCTCCGTCGTTCTCATTAATTCCTCGTCTTTTTCAGGACTCAAGTGCAGAGGCAAAACTGTCATGTTCCTCAAATTCGGAGCTTTGTCGTGACTCAGAATTTTCGAAAGACTCGTTAACTGTGTAAACAAAAATCAAATTGATTTAAGTAGAAATTCATCTCTTATGAAAGCAGTGAAATATTTGAATCAAAATTTGGCGCCACAATTGCGCAATGATGGCGCGAAATATGAATTGTCAGTTTTTCTAGTTTGAAATTTGAAATTTCGTTCATTACTCACATGGCCGGATATCAGAGCAAAATTGTCAAGGAAATTCGGCCAGTTTAGAGTCTCGTACTCGTGCTCTAATTTGAAAATCATTGCTGCGATAGCTGATTTCAAGTCATTTACACGAATGATGATCGCCTCCATAACAGCATCAAGCTGCTTCTCTTCTCTTTGCATTTTCAGGCTTTAGGAGAGAATATTCTGTAATTTATCACGAAAATTTTAGTTTTAATAATAAAAAAAAAAAGTTAAGGGATTTTACAAAAAACAGTTAATTTATAAAAATTATATTCAATGGCTCAAATGCCTTTTGTCAATCACATTTTCCGAATAAGGAACTTTCGGTCTAAAAATTTATTCTTGAAAGAGAAAATTTGAAATGTAAACGATTCTTTGGAAAGAGAAGCAACAAATCTGTTCTTAACTTTTGGTCCAAATGTTTCAAAAATGACAAAAGGACCAAACTATATTTTGTAAACTTTTTCACACTTTCAGAAGATAAAAAATATCAAGGACAAAAACAACAATGGTCGCTACCTATAACAAAACTTCTAAAGTGTTCGAAATTTCAAATTATGTCGAAAAAGGATCTGGAAGATTTTAAGACAATTTTGATTGTCTTGAAGGATTTTTTGCAAATAGGGAAACTTTGGATGGCTTCGAAAGTTATTAAGAAGTTTAGAGAATTTTTAAAAGTTTCAAGAACAGTTTGAAACTTGAAATGATTCAAAATTTTTCTTAGAAAAATCTATATTTTGAGAGGTTTCCAGGGAATCAAACAATTCCCTTATAATTAATGGAGAAAATTTAAATGACATGTATATAGAAGAATGAATAATAATATGCAGTCGAACAAAAAGAAAAAAATTTCCATTTTGAAACATAAACGAATTTCAGAAAAAAATTCGATTAAGTTTAAGAGATATTCAGAGGTTCCTAAAGGATTCAGGGATAGTTTTAAACTTTAAAAGATTTAAAACAATTTATAAAAGAATGTAGATATTTTTAGATTTATGTAGAAGAAGCTTTCCTAGAACTTGTAAAGAATTCGAGAGGATGAAAAGAAATCCTTATGATTGATAGGGGAAAAAAAGATTCTTTATTTGGAAAAATTAATTCTAAGAGAAAATTGTAAAAGATCTCACATCATTTCAAATGATTACTTCAATTGCCGAAAAAGGAATCAAAAACTTGGAATAATTTCGAACAGTTCAAAACAAAATGTAGGTTTTCAAAGATTTGAAAAAAAAAGTTTCGAAAGAATGAAAAAATTTTCCCCATTCCTTGGAGAAAATGAAAATTATTTAAAATTTGAGAGATAAATTTTATCAGAAAAATTTCAAAACATTCGAAGATTGTCAGAGATTCAAAGGCATTTTTAAATATTTAAAATTTTTAGGATTCTGGAAAAAAATTAGAGGGAAAATTCGAATAAATGTCAAAGCTATTAAGTAGTTCTAAAAACATTGAAGAAATAATACAAACTGAGAATATTTCAAGAAATATATAATGGAATGAAGAATTTTGAAGATATCGAACATAAATTTAAGAAACTTTTTAAGAGTTCCAAATGGTTTCGTAGTATTACAAAATTTTTACTAACTTTAAATATATTCCCTAAATTGTAAAAAAAAAAAAAAAAAAATCTGGAAAATAACCTGATAATAATAATACTGAAATTCTCGAATGGCAAATGACTTGTACAAGATGAAAAAAAAAATCTATTTCAACATTGTATAAGGTACTAAAAATAAGAAAATTTGGTGATTGGAAATAAAATGAACAAGAAACAAAACCGATTTATAGAAAATTCCAACAATTCCAATAAAAATCGAGTTCAAAATCCAGAAAAAGGGTAAAACAGTGATATCGTTATTGTATTTTCAGAACAAACTTTTACTTATAGAAATTAAATAATAAACATTTCTGAACTTGCCCCTGATATAGTTGAATAAACACTTAATTAACAAAAAACATAGGATGATTTATAGGTTAGGTTCTACTTACCGCAATAAAATATCTAATGACTTCCTTATTCCATAGGTATGAATTCCTGGGCTCACTTATATCCCCGCAACTTCAAAATAGCAAAAAAAAAAAAAACAAATTCATGGTAAGGTACATGGAAATAATTATAAAATAATCATGAAATTCACAAAACGGTTCAAGTGAAACTGTATAACAGATTTATGTGGATTTATAGGATTTATAGACAACTTGAGAATAAATGCTCGACTGCATGATCCAAGATCACATAGTTTTACCCATGGAGAATAGCCATAAGGAGACCAATCTGTAATGTATGGACTTCACCAAAAACGGTCGCTTTTCTGTTGCCACTAACAGGTACATATACGTGTTCAGTACATGAACATCCCGAGCGTGGCGTGCC
>WSXT02169423.1:0-23197 GCA_011762715.2 Neuroterus valhalla | reverse complement strand
GTTCACTTCCTCGCGCGCGGTACACCAGAATCTATCAGTGTACCGATTGCGAGGATCGGTGACTTTTTAGGCGGTTCTAGAATGATGCTTTCGAAACGAGTTCTCAAACAGGTGTCGGAAAGGGCCTTTAGTTATTTCTGAATATCTACCCTCTGACTGCGGCACACGCGAGCCAATTACGAATATGGAAGGGCCATGACGATAAGAGCGAGAACGATAACGATAGTTTGGATAACAGCGTTATCGTCTTAGAACCACCGACTAAATGTGATGTACCTCCTAAATCGGACTCTGTAACAACATTAGTTTTAGGCTCAGAAAGCTAAATAGAGTCGAGAAAGGTAAAAAATGTAAATTCGACGAAGAATGTTATAAAATCGGAACCCAATGTAAAAACAACAGCTTCGTTTGATCAAAATGTAAATTTACGACGCAGTTCGCGTATCCGAAACGCACCAACAAGATATGATGCTTCGAAATTGTACGTCTTTATCTAATTTTTCTTTGTAGCCTGAAGACCAGGCTATGGTCAGGATGGTCGAATATTAGAAACGTTCGAATTGTCTAGTTACGTTAAGCTTATGAATAGGGACCCTATAACTTTGGGTTAGCAGCAGTGTTGTGGCGTCAAAAGAAGAGCAGAAAGTGGTCTCTAGCGGAGAGTCTGGCGTTGCCCGTTGTTTGATAGTGTTCATTTTGTGAGAGTATTATCTTAGACTTCGTGGTGAAGCCTATTGCGGCGTTGTAGAGTACCCTAGCCTACGTGGTGTAAACTATTGTGGCCTTACGCGAGTGCAATCACGGTTAGTGATAACGCGGTCGAGATCTGGCCTAATGGGCCGTTTACTTCTTTGTAATAAACAGAACTATTACTTTCCGATAAACAGTGTACTTATATGATCCACACGTTGAGTGTCCCAATTATTGACTAACCCCTATGGAAATATTGAATCTAACAGTTTCATATTTTGGTCGAACTATGCATTCAAAAACTAAATTTCTAGAGAGACTACAAAACATATTAAAAAAATGGAGCAGCAAAATATCTCTCACGTTTCGAACAAATATGGATCGAGTGCGCAGCATGAGTCATGAAATGAAAACGCATTCGTTAAAGCCCGAGAAGCATTACCAAGAGAGAATCCACAATCATCAAATTAATGTTGCCGACATTTTGGTTTTGAGTTTCAGAAGCTCAGTATACAAATGTAGGAAAGTACAAAGACCAAGCGTGTAGCGCGAGATACGACAGACGCATGCACCAGGCGCGTGATGAGAATGTGCCCTCGCAATTGGCAGATTTTGCATCTCAATTTCTCGCCATTTCTTGGAATCATTCAATATATTTATGTTCCATATTCAACCATATTCAACCTTATGAGCTCAAAAATAAAGTTGCTACAAAAAGCCCACGTGTGTGAGTGTGTGTCGATACAAGTTATTTTGTGATAATTTAATGACAAATAGAGGTCGGGTCAAGATAGTACAAGGGATTGTAGTCCCGAATAATATCTTCTATTTATTGAACTAGAAGCTTAACCCGATATAGATTCATTTCTTTGAGTATATGTTTTCCCAAAAGTCGTTAGAAATGTGAATTTTTTCGGAATTTCGATGAGACTGGAGAATGGTAAAATTTTCAATGTAGATTTAAATGGAATACATCCCGAATTTCTTATTGTATAATTTTCATCACAGTATGAGCGGTCATCTTAGGCTTTGGAACTAGATTTTTTCCGAACACGGAGTAGTATTCAGTTGACTCTTACAGACTTTCATATTTTATCATGGAAAACAAAAGGAGAATCATATCTTGAAGGGTTTCTGAAATCATCGAAGTTAAATTTTGTGTTTATCAGTAGAATCTTTTGCACCTTTGAGAAATGTAGCAAAATGATGCATACCAAATTTCATACAAATTCACAAGATTGATTGATGTATTCAAGTATACCATATGACCATATAAAGTTATGACATGCATAAATTTGCAGATTTGTTTTCCTTTCATTTGAAAATCGTTAATAATTTCTGGAATTCACTAATATTGTAATTACTTCATTCATTCGTAAGAATGACACAGGTTTATTGAGTTATTCAACGGGATGCAATGGCAAAATGGAATAAAGAAACATGCAGTTTTGTCTATGTCCTATAATGGACAAACACTCAACAATACCGAGTAATGAGAAATATTAGTACATAAAAAAAACCCTTAACTCTTTCACAGTTCAAAATACTTATATTATAGCTGTCTATCATCTTGATCATAGAAAATTTATGTTCTCAACCAATGGAACTCAAGTAATTCTCCATTCATAACAAATCAATCATCTATAAGAAGCACAGTGTTCATGAAATTACCACCGTTGAAAATACATCACACAATGGATGCGCTCACCAAACTACTACACAGCGGTTCTTATTTTGAGCCAAATCGAAATGTTAAGAAAAACTGACAGCATTTTACTTTGAATGGATATAGAAAATACCAAAGATATTTCAATCTTCTTTTTATTTTATTGTGACTCTTTGATATAACCCCAGATCAGGCAGGACATTATATTTTTTTCATGGATTTATCAAACGCGAAAGCAAACGCACTCTCTCCGGTTCTTCAAAACCATAATGAGATGCAATGTCAATATGATTAGGAAACGCTGTAACAATTTCGCGGGGTTGAATGCGAATAAATACCATTTTTAGTGTCCCATCAAATATTGGAAGCGTAGCATGAGCGTTAATTATTCCAACCATGAAGCCTTGGTATATTCTTACGTGGATATATTCATCCATTATTCTTACAAGATTTTTAAATAGATCTTCAAAATAAAGAATTTCTGGCTGAAACACATGTAGACCGCCTGTAATCGGCTCAGTTTGCGAACTCAATTCTGTAAAAACAAATTGGAAAATTTTAATGCAAATACCTACTTTGGTACATAGTAGAGTGCGTAATATAGAGAAAAATCCTAACTTATTCAAAAGTAGCTTCAAAATTTTTTTCATGTTGTCAAGAGTGTTATATTCTTGTTTTTTACTCGAAAGTTCATATAAGGCTAAGAAATTTATACAAGTTCATTATTAAATTCGTTAATTTACAGCTTTTTCAAATCAATTCACATATACTAACTCTGTCAAAAATTAGTTTATCATGCAGTTTCTGAAGCTACGTCACGTCGGGAGGGAGTTCCAGTATTCTTTCCGATTTTTTTTATATTAATGGAAGAAAATTCATGTGAATTGATTTTTATCTATTCTAACTAATGCGTTTTTATAATTAGACGAGACTAGTCTCGAGATGAAAATTTCTGGAAATTCTTGGAAAGTTTGCAGAGTTTTGATTCCAAATATCAGACGGTGACTTTCTCCAATTTGAAAAGGTTGCTCAATAGAGAAAAATAAAGATACATAGACTATCAGGTAGTTATATATTTACCAATACAAGCTAGAGTAACCGTTATGGCGAAGATAAGACGACCAGTAACTATTTTCATTTCTCTTTATAATCTTATTTTCATAAGAAGGTTTTGATGATGTGGACAGACTGATTATGATACGTTACTCTTGAATCCTAGAGGAAAATTTATCTTCTTGTTTGATCAGCTCGATGGCTCCGATTTTTAAAGGCTGTCATGATTTTTTCACTATCTTTGAATAAATAATCGCATAATCTAAGATAAATTTCACGAATAAAGAATTCATCATAGGCAATGTAGAATGGAGTCAACCAAATGTTTCCCTTCGAGAAAACATTTTATAAAACATACTTCCACTCTTTATTATAATTTTTCTGTTTATTTCTCCCCAGAAATTCAAATTTCGAAACGAGAAAAAAATTGTTTATGATTCTAAAATACTCCACAGCAAACTTTTTATTGCTTCTCATATTCCAAGCGTAATAAGCTTCCAAATGAAAATCGGTCTTCCGAAATTTCATGAAATTACCCTGAAACCAGAAAAACAGCTTTTATGGCGATACCCGTCCGTCTGTAGTAATTGTCGTCGTCGTAGTCGTATGTGTACCCGATGACTTTCGGAAGTAACATCTTATTCAATTGCCTTTTGGAACGCGTTCTAAAGGATCAAAGAGGAAGGTTGAATTTGTTTACCAACCTTTTTTGACTAATGGTTTTTGTCTTTACTGTGGAAAAAAATACTTGAAAATCAGAAATCCTGTTGTGCGATCAATGCGAGTTACAGAAAATAGATATGAGACAAAATTGTCCATCTAGGGAAGATCTAAGAATCTGCAATTATTTTTTTATGGGATTGAAAACTAGAAAATTTGCTGACAACTTCGAGCACGCCAAGAGCTCAGTCTTTGTATTCCCTTCCATTTTTATATAGATAGATGAACGTTTACTCTTCAGCTTATTGGCCTTGAAAAATTGACTTACTTTTGCCACCATGTTTTGCGAAAAATTTTATACCACTTTAAACTCAAAATCTCAACTTTGACATGATTTTTTCGGCTATCGTGGCATAAAGTACTGTTTGCTACTGTCTGTTTGTATTCAGCATAGAAGGTAAAGTGTATTGTATCACTACTTTCTTATTTCATCTGGAATAGGAGGGCTTGGGGACCACGGTCGCTTAGCATGGTTACCCGCAAGGTCTGCTACCACAATACAAAACCGTGGATACAAGGGGGCCTGGGACTGACAATCTTGTTGGGATTTTAGAGATTTAGGAAAGGATTTTGGGTCCAATATGGTTTAGTTGAGAGGACGCTAAAAAACTCAGTTCTTTTATACATTTATGCAATTGGTTGCCCTGGGAAGGGTCGATCTTGGTCCTGATAAGGACCAGTTGTGGTTCAGGGACACCGTCCACGGGATTGAGTTCCGCGTGAGGGTCCTCTTGTGATGCAGAATATTATGAAAGAGTTGTGTTTTTAAGGATCAGGGGAACTAGTCGGTTGTCTCCCTTTCTTACATGTTTTGTTGAGAGGCCTCCGTTACGTACTCAAGAAAGAAAAAAAAATAAATGGGAAGGAACCTTTGGTACATGTTTGATAGGGAAGCCTTCGTTATATATTTGATAGGGAACCTTCGTTACATGTTTGAAAGGGAACATTGGTTACATGTTTGATAGGTTAAACCTTCGTTACATTTTTGATAGGGCGAAACCTACGTTGGATAAGGAACGTAGAAGGAGAATGTTCAGGGTGATTGACTGAAACGAATATAAAAATGTTCTTTCGACTGCTAGTGACGCTAGTAGTCGGTTTCGGGTTTCTCGGTTAGGTCTGGCTGATCCTGTACAGACAGGGCTGGAAAGCGCTAACTTTTAAAAATGCGCAGAGGTGCACCCTTGCAACTTTAAAGATCGGAGAGAACTGACTCTCATGATACCGAGCAATTTGTATTTATGCTCCGTTCGCTGGATCTTGCGCTCTAGCGGGGCGAGACGTGGAGGAGGTATCCGTCGATTGGTCGTCGATCAGTACGGGTCGAGCCAACCGCCGGATGCCGCGAAATGCCCGATACCGCAAGGGTATTCTTGGGGGAGCGTCTCGATGAATATTGGAAACTTTTATAGTAGAAGAATGTGGAAGTTAGTGCGAGAAGCAGGCTGTCACCTGCCAACCCGCAACCGGACCGACTATGCCGTATACGTTATTGAAAGCCACCGGGGATGAGATTACACACCAATATTGCACAATTGATGATGTGGTATTAAGAGGAATACTTAAGAAAAAGAATATAAAAGAACAACACATTTGAGAACTCGGCTAAGCCGACACGGAAGGGAAAGAAAAACTTCCGAAATTTGAGACTCCGTGTTGACGGCGTGCGACATGTTCTTCTGGTTCGCTTTTTGTTTCCTATTATTTTCCTTGACCCGCGCTTCTCAGGAGCGCTATGATTGACCGTTAGGAACTGCTGCACCATATGCCGTAAACGATAGTGTTGCATACATAATACCTGCAAAAGACCCAATTTCATCATTTTGAACCATTTGATCTATTGGACCGTGTACACCTTTCGATCTGAAATCAGTGTTCTCTCTGACAAATCTTTGAGGTCAAAAATTCAAATTAGGTCTTCTACTAATCGCAAATTATTCTGATGAGATCGTTGGTCGAAGAACATAATTGCTCTACCTACTATATCGTAAATCAAGCCCTCCTCTGTATTTCTGAGCTTAGTTTTGAACCAAATTTGAATATTTACTCGGCTACGTAGGATTTACATACCGATATCGCTTAGTAAGTGACTTCGAAAACTTCTTTTTCTTTGCTTTCCAAGAGTGCTAAGTAGGTAGATTCTGCGTATCCAAAATACAGCGGTATGTAAAAACATAATTTTGGTCAAACGTTTGTTATTGAAATGAAAAAATTCAGAATACACATGTGTTTCGTGCTGTGCAAGGTGTCAGTAAACGTGGGCTTGGGGATCACTCACAAACATATAGCCTCATACCACCTTTTCCTTCCACGATGAAACGCTCAAAACACATAACAAGATAAGGAGTTGCAGATAGATCGAGAAAGACTGTAATTCGTAGAAATATAATGAATTCAGACTAAAACTCTCGATTTTGAAAGGTGCATACATTGAAGCCAAATTGATAGTTTTGTAATTAAGCGTGCGAAGAACATTATCGAAAACATACTTATCGTGATATTGTATCCTGAATCTAATCGCATACATAGAAGCGTTGAGCATTCCCAAACGTAATAAAAATTCGAGAATCTCAACAAAACTGCGAAGAAAATTCAATTGCACTTTTAGCCATTTCGGACGATAAAGGCTTACTCAGAATTGGAGGTTGACGTCGCCGGACTGATATCAGTTCCTCGAGAAATCGCACCTGATACTCTTGCCTCCAAACCACATCATAAATTATCTTATCATTCGCAAGGGACGCTTGAATTTCTTTTATGCAGGCAAACAAGCTACGCGCAATGCATCACGCAAGCTCCCTAAGAGATACATAAGGGATCTGTAAAAAATTCACGCAATATTTGAAAAAGCTTGTTCACAATCCGGGATCGATTTCTGCAGTCGATTCCGTATAGAAAAATCTGCCTGCTACGCAGGCACATTCTCATCGCGTGCCTCGCACGCAGCTCGCTTCGCTTGCAAGTTTGAGCGCGCCTAGGGCGTGCGTCTGTCGAATCTCGCGCTTCGTGCTCGATAATGAACTCACCTCGCGCTACGCGTTCAGTCTTCGTACTCCCATACATTTACATGCAGAGATTTTGAAACTCGATAGCGGAATGTCAACTGCTTTAATTTGTTGATTATGAATTCTCTTGTTGTGTATTTTTTCCAAAAACTCAAGTTCCTGATTTTGAATTTCATTTTTTATGTTTGAAATGGAAACTACGCGACCAATAGGAAAAATTATAACAAATGTACAGATATTTTTCGGGTGAACAACTTTTCTTCATCAACCTTCTGTCTTAGCTTTCGTCATCTTTTAAGAAAGCTTATTATTTCATTTTTATAGTTATTTTTCTTGATTGAAATAATAACTACACATTCTGTTAAAAAAAAATTGATAAAACATCTAAAGATATTTTCCTGGTAAAGAACTTGTGTCTATTTTTTCCTAAGCTTGTAACAATCGCCCGAAAGTTGAATTTTTTTCCTTGCAATATGGTTTTTCTACTTATAAAGCAAGAACTATCACATTTTTTGTGTGACCAAAATTTTATTTTGTGATTTTTTGAAAAAATTCAAAAAGTTGTGGAGATTTTCTTGTACGGCTTCCAAAAAGAAGCATTCTTTCTCCTATACTTATTTTTCATGTCTTCCGTTTTTTAGCTAAAAATCCTCATTTTTGTTTATATTTTCGAATTTTGAAAATGCCATAACTCTAAAAATTTTATTTTTATCAAAAAATATCATGAGGATAAATTGTTCAACTTATTACTCACTATAGAAAGCTGTACTTAAAATTATCGAGTCTTGACAAAAATGGTCTCAAAAAGTTTCAAAATGCTCTAACTTTCTGAATTTGTTTCCAAAATAGCTGGCTAACGAACTTAAGCTCCAGTTTCTGAAACTGAAAGATTGTACCAAAGGCCAATCACATTCTTTGTCACCTACGCCTTCAGTGAGGCATTTTGGGTTTTTAAAGATATTTAATTCATATGTGCACGTCGATGCAAGTATCGTTTGAAAGGTCGGAACCCAGAACATTTGGTGTTCTTTTGATTATCTTGAAAAAAAAACAAATGTCGTCAGAACGAATCGTCTATCTTACTAATTCCGTCTCAGTGAAACTTTGAATTTTCCTCCGATTCCTTCCGCATTTGATACTCGAATTCACCTTGGATGTGTTCTCCTAGCGGAACTGTATCTATCTCTTGCGCCTACAGCTTATGGACCAATATACCATCATGATTTTCAATTAATATAATTATTCTTTTTCACACTAGTCTTTGAATTTACGACTCAAGTACCATGATGCAACAGTGTTTATTCTGTTACCTTGCAACTCATTCATGAGCACTGCTACAGAATGCTTATCCTATTTTCATGTTGATCTCTGGTGATACACTACGAGGGAAAACATCTCTGTCCTTCATGCTTGAGCTTCCAACTTGGGTACGATAGTGTAGTCATGTGTCTTCCATGGCTTTGTGACTAATCATCTATCTGTGAATTATCATTGGATATATTCTTTGTTTCATGTTCGTTGTTGTCTGCGTACGGATTGTTGTTGTGACATTATATAGGATCATACGGGAATTGGTTTTCTGAGCGTGGCATGAAAATTTTTGGAAGTATAGATATGCTATAATAGAATCCTTTATCAAAATTGTTTAAACTATTAACTATTATTGTTATTTGGAGCTTGTTCACAGTTGAAAATTGATTCTCTATATGTTCACAACAAAATTCATGTAAGTCATACATTCGAAATCCGAAAATGCAACACCTTACAGTTATATCCATTAATTTGGTTATAACAATTAACCAAATACATGATATTTATCTACAAGTTACATTTTTATCCATAAAAAGTAACTTTACTAATTCTACACCTTTGTGAAGAGATAATAATGAATAGGGCTAAGTAAATATCGCAAATGTAACCAAATGCAAATTTCAAGTTGAATAACAAATGAATAAATAACAAACTCAAGAGACGTGCAACTCTACGTTGAAGTAAGATTCTTCATGAGTATTCGAAGAAAAAAAGCTCTGATCCGTTGAAAATTGAGGTGTCGGCTGATTTTCGTCACAAAAGAGTGCTTTTTTGTCACTGTGCGCCGTTCAAAGTGACAATTGTTACGCGGCACCCGCGACAAATTTTTTTTTTAATACTGTCAGAGTGAGAATTACCGATTTTTTCTTTTTTGAGAACGGGATGCAGTGTTCATACTGCATTCTTTTAATATCTCACTACAATCGGAGGCCTAGAAATTATAAATAAACGAATTTGTTTAAATAACTGTTATGAAAAAGTTATAATTTTTCAAATTTGATTGACAAAAAATTCTTATTAGAAAACGGAAACTCTTTATAACTGTCATGCCAAATGTCATTCGATTATTGCAAACGAGTCGCAAGTTATTAATTTTTCTATTAGAAGTTGAAAAAATAATTATTTTTCAAAATGATGAAAACGGTGCAGTTTTTTGAAAAACGATTCAAAGTCTTTTTTTTAATGCAATTAGGTGCAGATGTTGCCATTTGTTGTCACTTTTTAGAAAATCACAAAAATTTCAAGGGCACCGTTGACGTGGCCTGACTCCTAGGTACTGGTGCCTATCATTCTTCTGCGAAATTATTCGAAAACATAACATAATAATCTTCCATCATCAAGGTCATGTGAGAGTCTATCACGTCTTAGTTACAATCTGAATAATAAATTATTAGAGTTGCACTACTGAACCATGGAACGTGACGGAAAATGTACTACTTCCGGTTGCGTCAGGATCGATGGTTCTGAAAGAACAGTCGTGATCGAAGCTAACATCAGTGCTTATTTTCCCAAACGCCCCAAATATAATCTTGCATATCTGAAGTAACTGTCCTAGCCTTTTTGAATATCAGATTATTTTGGACGTAAGTAAATAGGCCCTTATATTTATTTGTTTCTCCTCGTTACTACATGAAAGGCGTTCATTAATTTACTAATATTTTTTGTTCCTTTGAGCCAGATAGTGGGGTGGCGGAGAAGTGCAGGCTTGTAACTTACGAGACGCATTAGCTTGTTAAGCTCTGATTTATTATAATGCTGATTTTATATATATGCTGATTTATTCTAAGTAGCACTCTCTCAAACATATATCTGGAGACATTTTGATCTCTCCTTAGTACCACTCCTCCTCAAATACATTCTTGAGAATGTATTCTCAGTTCTCTCTGAGTGGAACTCTCCCCGAGAAACATTCCTGGGGACGTGCTGGTATCTGCTCTTCCTGACGACATATTTACTTATTCCGACTTGTTGTCTTATTTACAATTAAGGAGCGGCAAAACAAGCCCGAGCAACACGTTCAAGCGGCAACACATCTATGAGCGTCAGCACGCATCCGACATCGCTTAATTGACACAATGGACTGTACGTTATTAGTCAATATTTTGTATTGATGCAACTAACAATAACTGCGAATGATAAACTGAATGATCAACAAACCAACTATTCCTTAGTAAATTATCTGGTGTTGACTTTCGGGAAAGTGTCTTACGTAATATAAATACTGAAAAACGCAGATGTTTATTCTGTCACAGAGGAGTCACGCAGGATACCATCAGTCTTGGAGACAGTGTCTTTTTTATGAGATCGTTTAGAAAACTCGAACTTCCAGGGACGTCCTTTTGTCTCTTGTCTTACAAAAGTCACTTGTGGGAATCACTCCTGAGTAATGTGTCTATAAAATGGGTTTGCTCGAGACGTTGTCGCTCTCATAGTGTCACTCTCACGTGGTCACATTCTTTGTTACCTACGCCTTCAGTGAGGCATTTTGGGTTTTCAAATATCACCTTATTCACATGTGCACGTCGACGCAAGTATCGTTTGAAAGGTCGAAACTCAGAACATTTGGTATTTTTTTGATTATTTTGGAAAAAAGGCCGTCAGACCGAATCTTCCATTATACTAATTCAATCTCAGTGAAACTTTAAATTTTCCTCCAATTCCTTCCGCATTTGATACTCGAATTTACTTTGCATGTGTTCCCCTAGCGGAACTGTATCTGTTTCTTGCGCCTGCAGCTTGTGGCCCAACATACCATATCTTTCATTTCAAATCTTCTCATTTTTTGACTCACTATATCAGTGTGACATTCTCTAGACCTTCGATTCCTTCGCAAATGGTGATCAGATCCAAAACTCAGACACAGTGGTTTTAAGAATGAATCCTCTTTATTTCTCATGGTCGTTCATGAATACTCCTTAAGGGTGTTTAAACTGTTTCTTTTGTATGATCCCTGGATGTGCTCTCCTAGCGAAATCGCACTGTCTTTTGCGCCTACATCTTATGGACCAATATACCATCGGTTACCATCTCATTATGATTTTCAATTATTATGATTATCCTTCTTCACACTAGTGTTTCAATTTACGACTCAAGTACCATGATGTAACAGTAGTTATTCTGTTACCTTGCAACACATTCATGAGCACCGCTACAGAGTGCTTATCCTATTTTCATGTTGATCTCTGGTGATACACTACGAGTGGGAACATCTCTATCCTTCGTGCTTGAGCTTCCAACTCGGGTACGATAGTGTTGTCATGTGTCTTCCATGGTTTTGTGACTAATCATCTATCTGTAAATTATCATTAGATAGATTCTGTGTTTCAGGTTCGTTGTTGTCTGCGTACGGATTGTTGTTTTGACATTACATAGGATTTGTGTGTTGTTATTCGCTGTGGGTGTAATGAGTCCCTCGTCGTTCCATAGTGAACATCGAACATCAACAGTTTCCGGTTTGGAAAAATTGTCTAACAAGGGGAGCTTCCAATCAGCTTCCTGCGACTCGCGGGGCCACCGCGGATGTAAAAAGGCGTGTTCCGCGACAAAACGGGAAAACGAACAGAGCTGTCTATCTGCTCTGATCTAAAAGCTGACAGCAGGGTATCCGCTCTTAGACTTTCAAACTACCAAAGCTGATCAACTTCTTTGGTAAGGAATACGACAGAATCGCACTCGATACAGTGCTCCCCCCCCCCTCTCTCTTTCACACCCAAGGCGAGTCATCCGATTTGGGCTCTAGCACTAGGATTGGCCGACTTTGCAACGCACCCCCCCCCCCTCTCCCTCTCATGCCCAATGCCAGACATCCGCTTTGGGCCTGAATACAACAATTGACTACTACTGCGCGTCGCGTCTCTCTCTCGCTCCCAAGGCTGGCCATCCATCTTGGTCTGAGACGACCGAACGTCTAAAACATTATTGACCTGGCCTACAGCCTTCGAGTACATATTTCGTCTTGACGTTCAAGGAAGTTCTTACGGATATTATTAAAGTGTCTCAATAAAACTATCTCAACTTAACATGGTAAGAAATATTTAATTAAAAACAACCCATCCGTTCATATCTGTAATAAAATTACAATCCTTGCCTCCAATTAAAGAGACTACTGGCATACCAGTTGAATCGTTTCGCCGATACTAGAGGTATACCTATTATACTTGTCTGGTTCGTAACCTCAAACTCACTGACAAGGGCACGAGGCTGACAATTTCCTGCATACATTTAATCATTCGTTTCATTTATCACACCCAGTCTCAACCATGCACAAGTTTGAATCGTCAAGCAGTAAGATTTTTGTAATAATTTTTCACCTCAGCGGAGTCTCACTGGAAAAAAAAGCTGCAGATTTTTTTAAATATATGTATGAAAACTATAAATTCAGCCCGTTTCCGAAAGTCAACTCATGTGACATTATACGAGCTCCCCTTGTTAGAGAAATTAATTAAAAATATTTTGCAATCGGGAGCGATTGAAAATATATTCAATGATGTATCAACTGATACAATCAAAGACGATTGCTGAAGAGAAGATGATGGTACTAGTAATTAATTCTTATTTCCTTGATAAACAGAGGAGCTTATGGATAGCGAATATCTTTATTTTATCTGATAAGTTATGATGATGTGGCAATCCTGGTCTTGATACGAAATACTAAGTTTTTTATAGAATTCATTTGATGGAAATTGTGAATAGGCTTTGCAGTTTCCGGAGATTAGTTATACGTTATCAGTTATGTTTAATGTATCGCACCAAATATGCGTTATCTGATATGATTAACAACACATTTTTTCGGAAGCTTATTCTGTCTCCTCGATTTCGATTTAACTGGGTCTAAATATTTCTTCTGAATTGTATGCCTTTACAGGAGTCAGGTTGATTATTAATACGAATAATATGTAACAATATTTTTCCATCTGTGTTGGTGATATTCGATTAAGGTTTTATTGTTCGGTTACAGATAAATTTCTCTCTTTCATATTCATAGACTGTTTTGATCTTTTTGCTATATTTTATTGAACGATCACATGTTCTTGGATAAGTAATACGCATAGACAATCCGTGACAAAAAGTCAGAGAGTGATTACAAACTAAGTTGATTATATATTTACCGATATAATTATAGATGATCACTGAAGCAAGAACCAGAGTATAAGTAATTTTTCCCATCTTTTCTAGTAAACAAAGTGAGAATGTGTATGGCTGATTTTCCTTTTTTCAAATAACCAGTTCTGATTATATGGCCAGAAGAGTCTTAAAAAGTTCCTCTGGATTTTTTGAGAAGATTTATTTATTGAAAGTCGTTATGGACGTTGAAAGTCACAGAAATATACTTACACGTTATCAGATATTTTTACACAGATTGCTCATAATGCATGTTTTCTCATCTCATTAATAACGTTGATTATGATGCATATCAATAATTTGTCATGCGTATAAGTAATATTGAATGAAGATGTTTCCGTTGAATTGAGGATAGATTACTTGTTCCGATTCTATAGGCTATTTTGATCTTTATAGTACCATCGAATGAACTGTTACGTGTTCTCAAATAATTTATCTGCATGAAAAACTTATAATAAAAAGTAGAAAATTCAATAATGGAAAATATACTTCGTTTTGCAGAATAATTCTCTTGTTCAATTATTTTTACAATGAAGAATTTCGGAAGAATGAAGAAGTCTCACGGGATTTCAGACAAGTTTATCGCAGCAAGTGGGTACCCTGGATGGCCTACGTGAGTGAGGGCCGATAAAGTTATATGGATAAATTCTCAGTGCGGACATTTAAATGCGAAATGAAATAGTTTTCTTCCTAATTCGCCTCAAACCATGTCACCAGTGATGTTTGATGACTGGAAATTATCATTAGTTCCTCTCAAATATTTTAAAAACAATTTCACAGCTCAGGCATTCAAGGGTAAAAAAGTCCTTTTTCCTTCTAATATTCTTCACATAATGTCGTAAATGATGTTCTGTGATAGGATATTATAATCCGATATTTATTATTAATTTTGTAAACTAAATTCTCCTCAAATGCATGTAAATCATAGAAACATTTTACTAATGCATGCAAAACAAAAGAAAACATTTTGTCTTCTGCGTCGCACTTACTCCCTAGCTAACTCCAGGTCATTCGTCTCCTGAAATTTTGCCTTTATACATGCACAGTAGGTACTGGTGCCTATCATTCTTTTGCGAAATTAATCGAAAATATAACATGATAATCTTCCATCATCAAGGGCATGTGAGAGTCAATCACGTCTTCGTTACAATCTGAATGAGAAATTATTGGAATTGCACTACTGAACCATGTAATTGGTTACAGCAGACTGTGACATGCTCCTAAACTTCAGTAGCCTTATCGTTTGAAGAGAATAAGGAAGATGTTGAAGAAAATATGACGGACTGGCGTGGGTCAGCGAGGGAAGGACGCTGCTTTCATTCACACTCAGTCAAATAAAGAATATATGATTTAAACACAGACCCACAAATTCTCATGCTCAATCAGGCCTATAAAATTAGATAGAAAGATGTTCGGGGTCGCCCTGAAAGATTAGAACAGATGTAGCCACCGGAAGCTACGATTACGATGGTTCGCCGAGAACCCTCCATCCCAACGTGACTGGAAGTGATACATCATCCGACTCGTCACTTCCACAACACCAAAGATGATCGAGTCGGAAAATCAGTTGATAAGGAAAATTACTTCTAGGAAATCAGCTGTGAACTAACCCTTCTCGCCAGGCACCTGTAAGTTAAAACACCACACTCACCGGACATTGTAAAGGCCAATTCAGACTAGCCGTTCTCGATTGTGCTTCGCTGGTCCGGTTGGACTCTCGGCCAATCAGTGCGTACAAGGTCCTGGTTCCGTTCGAGCATTGAGGTTTGATTCTAATTTCAGCTAAGCCGTTCGCAACCGTAACCGATGAGAGTGCTCGCTGAAGCCACGAGGTCTGTTGCACGTCACTTTATACTATGAACCACGCACGCGTGAGAATGACAATCGTTACGCTGGATCGGCGCAGTGTGGGCTGCACCGGTCAACCGAAAACCGAATAACGCTTGAAATGCTATGAATCTCCAGTCTCCCGTTTTGCATCACAGAGACTACGAAACTCGCAAACCTTGGAGTGAGGCCTTAGTCAACTGTGTATCTGGAATCTCCTATTGCCCGTTGCTGAGCACGAAAGACAACAGACAACTCATGCTGAACCATTCTAGGCAGTGGTCTGACAGTTATAACCACTGTCCACTCGCCAGACGCAACGAGAACTTGCCGGTCAGCACCAAGGCCCAAAAGAAACTGAACTGCATGAGAGAAGCGTGCGCCTGCCCTGGGTAGGAGAGCGCGCGAATGCCGGCCTGTCCACTCCTGCCGGTTGAGAGAGTGAAAACTCAAACCATGAAGAATCTGTGAATGACACAAATCACCGTGAAACCGCAGCCGAAAATCAAATGCAAACTTAACTTCAACAAAAGCCAGCAGTAGATAAATCATAAACAGAAGAAATGGTATGTTGCATTACGAGGGGTGAAACCGCGCGTTTGCAACTGAGTGCGAGGTGGCTGCCCGAGCGGAGCGAGGGCTGCAATCGCACGAGGTGCAAGAGCTCAGTTTCTTCCGCCGTAATGCATATCGTTTTTTACAACACCACCACTGAAACACCATTCATACATGCATGTAGAGTGAGTGCGAGAAATACGCCTATGCAATGATAAGGAGTAAACCTATAGGCTTAAAACTTTTTTTTTCAGCCTCTAGGGTTGAAAAACTAGAAATTCCAACTCTAGGGTTGGAAATCGAATGATAAGGAGTAAACCTATAGGTTTAAAACTTTTTTTAGCCTCTAGGGTTGAAAAACTAGAAATTTCAACCCTATGGTTGGAAATCGACGTTTCGCCTCGCTCTACAGGCATGTATGAATGAAGTTTCAGTGATGGTGTTGTGAAAAAGAATTTTTCCCAACATACGGAGTGAGAATTCGATTTTCACCGGCTGTTTTATTAGGGGAAAGTGGCATATTTCACTATTCTTGTTATTTTCCCCACTAGTGGGGAAAATAGATCAACTGATGCGGTGGAAGTAAAATCTCAGTAAGGAAATCACCGCATCAGCTGATCTATTTTCCCACTAGTGGGGAAAATAACAAGAATGGTAAAATATGCCACTTTCCCCTAATGGAACAGCCAGTGAAAATCGAATTTTTACCCGACTTTTTGGGAAAAATAGTGTGTTCAACTCGTGGGGATTGAGCAATCACCTACTCGTGTGATTGCAACACTCGCCTTCGGCTCGTGTTACAAACTTCACACTTGTTGGAAATTGCTCGTTTTCCTTACTTTTTGAACAAATAACTATTTTCGACTTCGAAATGACCACGTTATTAAATTTATCATAAAACTTGTTTTTCAAATTCATTGAGAATTTTAGATGATAATTTTCCATTATGAAACATCACTGGCGACATCATTTGAGCATAATTAGGAAAAAAATTCCATTATGGCTTCGAATGATCACACTATCCCTTTGTTTACATTATATGTTTACTAATTATTGAAAAATATTGGATGATAATATCTCATCTTCTAGCAACATTGGAGGAATTATTCAAGGAAATTCGGAATAAAAAGATTTCTTTCAACCTTTACGCGTCTACAACGGGCATTTTTTTACGTAATTGGTACATAAAATTAGGAATAAATGGATAATAAATTGTTTACACAATGTGTATTTGAAATTATTAAGAGATTTTGGATAATAATGGTATTTCCACATCCTGTGATTGAGTTCGATCTATCAGTATATATAAGGATATGATTTGGTTGCCTGTTTAATATTTTAGCAAACACACATCTATCTCAAGTCGACTTTATTTCATCCATGGTAGTTCTTTCGAGTCAGAAATTGCAATAGGAACTGTGAATCAATTTCCCAAACTATTCTTTAGCACTCTCTTATATCCAAGAAAACACCTTAGAGATGTTAGTCGCTGGTGAATTGGTCACGTACACTAGTCTTCCGATGTACAAGAGTATCAAGTGCAAATCAATGTTGTTCGAAGGGCTTTGATGCAAATCGAAGAATATGGGTCCATCCAAACACCATCTTAGGCATTTATTAGTAATGTTTTCCATTAATTTATAAATACTACCGTTGATGTAATGACTCCATAGCTGCTTGCTTTGAGTTCATCCTTTTATGGTCAAGGCTCCATTCGCTCGTATAGACTTCTTTCTTCCGAATATTGCGTTGTTGTTTGTTTCTGCTTAAATTTAAAATCAAGTAATTTTTGCGCCTAAAAATCGGCATCGCCTTGCATGCTTCATACGGTCATTGGCGTGCACTGATATGCCGGCCTCGAGTATCTTCGACAAATGCGACGAGTGACGTCTATGTCGACCCTGAACCGCTGGTGATAATGATTTCGTAACTGGGCGTATTACCATAATTCGTATTATTGGAAATTCCAAAATGTATTTTTGGTGCCGATTTTCAGGCACAAGAATTACTTTATTTTAAATTTAGGCAATAACAATCGAAAATGCAATATTCGGAAAAGAGAAGTCTATACGAGCCTCCATTGGTGTCTGAAGATGTGGTGGGAAAAATTTTACAACAAACAATTCATCAGTGTAAGAGAATTACGGCTTTGGCGAAAGCCAATCCTTGACAAAGAACCTTAAGGCACATCAGTTGTTGACGTCTTTTGTTTGGGACACAAAGGAAGACGTCTAATTCAGACTGACTAACCTGAAATGTTTGCGTGGCGTCTCATAAGTCCAGAGATCGACATCTAGTTTGTATTGCTTGTCCGTATTTCGAGCATTTGTGTCGTGTATTGTGATTCTTTGAATTGCATTACGCTAGAATTGGTGGTTAAGAATAAATAAGGCGTTCTTCAACATCTTGGAAAGAAGCATCGCGTTCTTTGCTTTTAATAAAAGTGTGCAATTATGAAAAGGGCCTATGGTATACATTATTTTGATGGGAAAAACCTTGCACTTAACATCTTTGCACGTGCCCAACTGTGCACGTCCACAGGTACAAGTGTCCAAGTGCAAACTATGCATGTTCCGGGTTGTCCGAGTTTCATTCTTGGACCTGGGAAAGGGGATTCAGAAAACATAATGTAGTAGAACATGCACAGTTGTCCGTCTGGTGATTTAGCTAACACAAGGCAGGTTACCATTTTAAGCAGTTGCTCTGACTCTGTTACATAGCTGAAACAACCATGCTTCCGCTTTGTTAGTCCATCTGAGTTGACTAGCGTAGCCAATACCACTATGTCTATAAAAAGTAGTTGAATCAACCGAAGAATGAGATGGTGTTTCAGAACCCAAAAAAATTACATACAGTGACCATTCTATGGGTTCGACTACCCAATCTTATCTCTGATTGACGGCGAATACTGTTAATAGATAACAGTAACTTCTACACAAGTAGCTAGCAGCACGAGAACTTCCTTTATTCATACATGTACATCATTCAAAGATTTCATCACATTTTCCAACCAAGGTTCATCCATCTATTCTCTCACATATACACTTTCCTTAGGTGTATTGCCAAGGTGAATATACTCCAATAATTCGTTTTTCCATGAAGCTGTATCTCATTAACAAAACTTACTCATGTAAACCTATGAAGAAAACAATGATAAACAGTTAGAAATAAGAAAAGATCGAAAAATTTCCGAACTCCATTTACAGTCTAAAATACTATTGGCATAGCTGTCTCTTATGGTACTCATAGGTTATATGTTAGCTTGATTCATTACAAAGAAAAATTTTCCTATAAAGAAATGATTATCAATTTAAAAGCACAGTGTTCATGAAATAATAACAATTGGGTATACACCATATAAGCAATGAGTCCAGTAAACTACTGGGCAGTGGTTTTTCATTCGCGGTCATATTAGAATGATCGAACGCATCGACCTTGAATTACAAATAATATTGCATTTAGTAATAAAAGAATTTTCTATTAATTAGTCAAACAGCTCAGCGAACGACGACGACGACCCGGATCTGCAAGTTGGAACTGGGAAGCCAGCCAAACGTGATTGGGATACACTGGAAGAATTTCACGAGGTTCAATGCGAACGAATACCATTTGCAGCGAATCATCAAACATTGGAAGAGTGTGGAAACCGTTGATTATTCCAACCATGAAGCCTGCGAATGTCCTAGCATGAAGATAGTCATCCACTGTTCGCACTGAGTTATTTTCTAGATCTTCAAAATAACGAATATTCGGCAGGTACACGCGAAAATCAGTTATCGCTTTATTAGCCTGTGAACTCAGTTCTGTAAGAATAAATAAAAATGGAATAATGTTAATACTTGAAATAGTATATCGGAAGGTGCCTCGTAGAAATAAAAAAACCTCTCTTCATTCGGACCTTTCTTCCTAAATTGGTTTATTTGTACCCCAGTAGGGTACTGAACATGCTTCAATGACAGTTAGGCCTCATTTCAACACTGCAAAATCTTCGAGAAATACCCCTAATCGTAGACATGCGATTTTGAAGACCCATGTGCCTTATAATCTAAGACCCTTGTAGAAAATATCCTGCTTTGTGTACTGATTGAAAAAAATAGAATGATAGTATTGATGTTCAAATGATTTTATTGAACTAAAAAATACAGCAGACCTAATAAAAGATAAATAAATAATTTCAACTCATAATACATATTATCGAATTTTGAGATGGACTGTATGTAGAGTACATCCTTAAGTTCTCTAAGTATTAGGTAGGTGTTGCTCTTGGTGGTTTTGAACCCACCTTAAACTGTAGGTCCCACGCACACCTGAGTTAGTGGTGAGGTGAGCAAAGGAATAGGGAGAAAGTTGTGCAGAGACTCTCAAACCGGTAAACAAATATTCCATATTCCAACTACACGCCCAATCGTCAAAGTGATAACAAATTTATAGATCTTATTGGGTAAACAACTTTTCTCTATGAATCTTGTGTCATGGTCTTCGTCACTTTTCGAGAAATTTCATCATTTTATTTTTATACTTATCGCGGTGCACAATTTTCGTTTATTTGTATTTTTGTGTGACCAAAATTTGAATTTTCAATAACTATTTTTCACATCTTGCGTTGTTTGACTAAATATGTTCATTTTTGTTTATTTTTTTGAATTTTGAAAAATCCATAGCTCTAAAAATTTTGTTTCCATATAAAAAATCATAAGGATGAATTGTTCCACCTATTGCTTACTACAGGAAGCCGTACTTAAATTTTTTGAGTCTTGAGAAAAATGGTCTTCAAAATCTTCAGAATGCCGTAACTTTCTGGGTCTTTTCAAAATAGCTGCCTTACGAACATGACCTTCAGTTTCTGGCACTAAAAGTGTGAACCAAAGGCCAATCAAACCGATTCGTTTTTTTAAAGTTATCGCGCTAACAGACAGATAGACATACATACAAAAATACAGACATACATACATACATACAGACAAACAGACATGTTCGTAAAAACCTATTTTTCGGGTTCAGGGGGTCTCAAAACGTGGACATTTGATGAAAACGGTGGTACATGGGGGGGGGGGGGGCTCGAATCCTACAAAAATCTTGTACCTTTTCTGGTGAGAATGTAAAAAGTGATTAATCAATTTCGAATATGGGGCTCACTTTTTATTGCAGCGATAATATCAATAAAAAGATGGATATCATACCAACCCTGAGTCTGATTTAAAATTTCAATGCTGTGAATTATCATTAATTATAAGAAAAATATGTTATTTGTGAGAACAAAGAATATTCGGGGAAAATTTTTTTCTGTTGTTTGAAATATTGACACCAAACTTTGAACGTTGCAGTAAACATTTTCATGAATTTACTGAAAATTTCCAAAATATCCTTACCAAGTATTGAACGTTGACGGTTGTTCGTTTAAACTAAATACAGGTCATTAAATACTTACCGATACAATTCAGGACAATCGCTGAAGCGAAAACCAGAGAACCAGCAATTTTCCTCATTTTTTCTGACACACAGAGTCAGTTATGTAAAAATAAATTCCCCTAGTTTTATAAGAAGGTTCTGATGTTCTTGCTAGACTATTCTTGATACGTGATGGTAAGTGACATATAAAAATGTATTCAATAAACATGTTTGATGGCCTTGGAAGTCGTCAGAGTATGCTGATACGTCATCCGTCCTGGTTTACATTTTGCACTTAGAACGCGTTTATCAATTCAGAAAAGGACATATTTTATCGAAAAATAATTTGGCCTCCCCAAAAAGTAAGAGTAAAAGAAGTAACGAGAGTCGATGAAGGATAGTTGAGAATTGAAAATAAGGAATTGAGGAAGACACGCAAAATTCTAGACCTCAACTAGATATAAAAATATAAAATGGAAGATTCGTGGAACTGTGATTAGGTCATGAAAAGTTTATACATAATCGTCGAAAATCGGATATTTTTCTTTTGTTCCTATAGAAAAGTTTACATGCTACATCATCACTTACGAACGCAAATACTCGTTTCTTAAACATAAGAGAGTTCTTGTTACATAACAACAAGATGATGTGGAATAATATAGGTATGTTTACTAACATAATATTTGTGGATTTATAGTGTACAGCGATTTGAACTGTGAAAAGTAATTTAAGCTATGAGGAAACTTGATCAGTGATCGATAAATTTCTATACCTGAACATGCCGAAAACAATTCCATAGACCCATAATAATAAGTGTAATTTCGTGTAATAAGTAAGATATAATAGAATAATAATAATAAAATAAAATAAATAATAATAATATAATATGTATAATAGAGACATACGTGAGAACACAATACTAAAGAAATACACGATACCCTGTACAAATCTTGATGGGGTATTGTTGAGTCTGATTAGGACACTCATATGTACTTTTTCTGAATAAATGTTATTGTTCTTCTGTGAATAACGAAATAAGTCTGATATAGGACCAGACGTTTTTATTTTGTCTTTTTCCTTTTATGAAACAAAAAATAGATTTTTTTCAGGTTATCAATACAAAATAATATCCAATCATCATTTTGAAAGTAAAATAAAAAAGAACATTCATCCACATGTGGCACGCATGTGAGACAATAAGCTAGCATATGAACATCATTCTTTTTTGCTAATCTACTAAGAAGTTTATTTTAATCTGAGTACTTATTGTTATCAACTCAGAATGAAAGAAACAATTTACTAATATTCTCAACTTAAGTTCATCCCGAATTCCTGAAAACTCGTCCGGAATTTAGTTTGCATCACGTGGTTACATAATCTTATGTGTAAACATTCAAGATTTTTCATTTGTTTTCGCTATTAACGTATTCATTATCCATTATTCCATTAAAGAAGTTATTGAAATGAAGGCTTGCCATATCTGGACCACATCTTGTGCTTATCTGGGTCGCTGTAATAAGGGAAGGCGGTTGGGGTTCTCAGCAGCATAAAGTTTTAAAAAAATTAAGTTTATTGAACAGACCAACATATTAAAAATCCGTTCTGAAAAGAACCTATATTCAATATAACATAAATTTCAATGAATCCTTCATTTCCCGGCTCATAGATTTACGTAGAAACGGAAGTTCAATTTGTTCACGGTTTGAAACAGCGTGGTACTATCTTCTAAAAATACGGGAGCCATATTTCACGTTTTTCACTGCGTCCACAATATTTGCCCCTGGCGTTTTGCGAAATTGGCGCCGCGTTTCCCCCAAACTATTGATTTCTATCTAGTACTCTGAATCTCATGTAGATATAT
>WSXT02169412.1:0-23198 GCA_011762715.2 Neuroterus valhalla | reverse complement strand
TAACTATGTGAAACAAAAACCGCTTGTAAGAACTTCCATAAGAACTTTTTATGGTTCTTCTGATATTTCTTGCGCAATTTCTCGTATAAGTTCTCACTCAAGATCTTGATCTGTTTCTTTCACGAGGGCAGATTAGGAATATTGCGAAGGTCAAAAAACAATTTTTCCATATTTTTAATAACATTTTTAGAAACAATTGATATAATTATCAACTTCTCAATGCTCAAATCGTCTAGTTCTTTGGTGATAAATGTAAAAACTATTCAAGAACAACAATCTGAAAAAAAATCCCACTGTCCGCCATTAATTTGCTCAGAAAATGTATAATTGCGAAGCGCGGCGGAGCGCGCGGCTCGGGACCACCACGGATCAGCAGCCCAACTCACGGTGGGGACGGAATGTTCAAAACTACCTACATGTCGCAAATATTCACCAAATAGAACAAAATTCATACAGAAATGTTTGTAAATCAATTTCAAAGAGACTGAAGAAGCCGAATTTTGAAAGATAATTTGTTTAAAATCTTTTCAACAAAATATAGCGCGATTATAGGATTTCGAGTCATATACTAGATAAACCTTATAGAATTTAAGGACTTTGAGGCATAGCTGATTTCGAATTTGCCATTATTTTCGCGAAATAAATTTGTCCAAACAATTGGTTTGAATAAGTTATTGCTCATTTCAAGTTTTGCGAAATAAATTCCAAAATCTAATTTTACAGGAAAAAATATGTCCCAAGCATTAAATTTTATATTCAAAATACCATTCCTTACAGCCATATGACTAAATAAAAGATGTGTTGATTGAAGAATAAGAAAAAAATTATTCTGAGTTTGAAGCTTCTTATTTAAAAATTCTAGATATAGGAGATGAGAAAGTAATAACAAATAAAAAAAAAATTATTAAATGAAAAAATCACATAAAAAAATGAATTTAGGGAAAAATTATGTTCAAAAATGTAATATGAAATAAAAGAAACATTAACACAAAAACTGACCAGATAGCAAAAATAACTTAACTTTTAAATCTGTAATCATTTTGAACAAAATACGATATACATATTGAATTTAAACCTTTTGAATTCCATATCTATGTTTCCATATGACTAAATAAGAGATGTGTTGATTGAAGAATAAGAAAAAAATGATTGTGAGTTTAAAGCTCCTGATTTATAAGTTCTTGATATAAGAGTTGAGGAAATAATTACAAAGGAAAAAAATTATTAAATTAAAAAATCACATAAAAAAGGAATTTAGGAAAAAAAATATCTTAAAAATGTTATATAAAATAAAAGTAACATTTACACAATAGCTGACCAGACAGCAAAAACAGCCTAACTTTTAAATCCATAAATTTTTCGAATAATTTATTTTGTCAAATAGGCTGATTCAAAGCAATTTAATACTATACAATACACTCAACTCAATACAATACAAGTCAATACTAAGAACACATTATTTTGTCTATATACAATGAGATATGAAAATAGTTCTTATTTGAAAATACATTTCGATAAGAACACAAAGTAAACAAAACAAAAAAAAAATTCGTTCCATCAAATTTTTTCTGCAAAACTTATGGCAAACTTGAAATTAGCGCACGAAAAACCCCTCCAGTTAACATAGGTCGCATTTGTATTATTATTCAATTTCTTGTATACGTTCAAAGCCTTATGAAGATTTAATATAAATTACGCAAAATTAATTATTTAGTCATTTGGTTGTAACAAATTATATTTTAAGTATAAAATATAATGTTTGGGATATATTTTTTCCGGTAGAATTAGATTTTGGAATTTATTTTGCAAAAATTTGAAATGAGCAATAACTTATTCAAATCAATTGTATGAACAAATTTATTTCGCAAACCTAATGGCAAATTCGAAATCAGCTATGCCTCAAAGTCCTCAAATTCTATAAGGTTTATCTAGTTTATGACTCGAAATCTTATAATCACGCCATATTTTGTTAAAAAGATTTTAAACAAATCATTTAAAAAAATTCTGCTTCTTCAGTCTTTTTGAAATTCAATTACAAACATTTCTGGATGAATTTTGTTTGATTTGGTGAAGCTTTCTGTCACGTAGGTGGTTTTGAACATTTTGTCCCCACTGTGAGCCAGGCTGCTCCGTGGTGGGCCCGAGCCGCGCGCTCCGCCGCGCTTCTCAATTATACATTTTCTGAGCAAATTAATGGCGAGCAGTGAAATTTTTTTTCAGATTGTCGTTTTTGAATAGTTTTTACATCTATCACCAAAAATCTAGATGATTTGAGCATTGAAAAATTGATAACTACATCAATTGTTTCTAAAAATGTTATTAAAAATATGGAAAAATTATTTTTTGACCATCGAAATATTCTTTATCTGAAAGAGTTGTCTTTCAATAGTATGTGTACCAATTTTCATCAAAAAATATTCAACAGTTCGAGAGCAATGAATAATTATCAAAACAAAGTCATAAATGTTTGTTGCATGAAAAAAAAATAGTTAATCAAATTATTTTGTCAAAAGTCCGACATTTATACCTTACTGATAGTGTGAAGATTCGAGATTGATATAATCATTTTATAGCATTTGCTTGGGCTGGAAATTGGATGATCTGTCTCAGAGATTTAGAAAAAAATAATTCTGCTAATCTGATAAAAATCTAATATAATATTTCTATTTGGTTATCTTGAATAAACCTTTTAAATAATTGGAATTGAAATTTTTATTTGATATTATGTTATACAAATATTCATCAGATAACTATTTGTTGTGGAGTTTAATTCAGGAGATCAAAACAGAATTGAATGATGAGAATATTTTTGAACTAGGAAGGTAGGACTTGATAACAAAAATTCTTGCATATCTCTATTTCGAGATGTAATTCAATTCCTTTACTATACTTTCTTCGTCTTGTCAACTTTCTTTCGCAATAAGGGACCACGCGGCATGCGAGTGTTTCTCGGTTGGTTTTGTTTATGAATGACCTTAGCATACGTGAATTAATTTATTTATTCAACAGCATTATCACATATATATGTACGTACATTACTATGTAAACATAGTTATGTATTAAATGCCTAAATAAAAATTTCAGCTTAAAAATTTATCACTCGTAAATGTTGAAAAATGTTCAGCAGGATTTGAATAATTTAACAATTTCTTTTAAAATTGGATTATAATTTTTTTTTATCCATATTGGAGAAAATTTACATGCGAGTAGGCGCTGAAAACTCTAGTCAAAACTCACTTTCAAGCAGTTCCTTATTGCGAAATCATGGACCAATTTACCATTTTCAGGTTATGTGAGGTAAATTAAGTATTCCAATGACCTGTCACAGGAGTGCCTCTTCGTCCCCACAAAGCTTGGAAAAAGAGGAAGGTATGCGACAAGACTTCGAATTTTCTTTTGGGGAGAGATTCCTCACTTTTGCTACCTCCGAGGGTGAGAGATGCCGCAGGGAGACAATTCGGTTAGGGAGACTTGCCACAAAATTGCTAATCTTCTCAGGATAAATGGCGTGGGAGAGACTTGCCACAAGAGAGGCATACGCAAAAGAGACTTGCCACATGTGACTCGATATAAACCCCATGAAACCCGAAATGGTGTCAGGTTACGCTATTCAGCGAGCGAAAGGGTATACCGTGGAGAGGGCAGCTTCCGAGCTCCATGTAGGGGAAATATGGTTCCTTATTGAGAGGCCGACCTGTACTTCCATGCTCTCGTCGCTACGAGAACTCTGGGAATAAGATAAAAAATTATGAAGTTAATAGATAAGGAAAATTACTTCCGTTTCATGCTCGATCTGCCAGTTTCTCCCTCTTCGGCACAAGTCTAATAGAAACGAAAGAGGCCCGTAGAGAATTCATGGACGTTTTTTCACAGATATTTCATCTTTATGATACCATTTTTTGAAGGCTCCTAAAAAGTAGATGAAATTCTTGAAATCTGAATAGTATTCCAAGATCGTATAAAGAATGATAATAATATCGTGCTAAAAATAATTTAGTCGGGGAAATTCGATCAAATTACAATCACTATAATTTTCTCTAAGTAATTGCTCCAATGGAATCAAGGATCGATTGGAATTGAAGAAGACCTTTAACGCGAGCGTAAATAGCTAACCAGATATTAACAGAAACTTCTAGTATATGTTCTCAGGCTGAAATAGTAAAAGTAGAAGCAAATGACCAGGTTGCCTAATGATAGCAAGTTGACGACTAATTGTCTTTTCTTTCTCGATATTAGACTCATACGTATTAAATCATTTTAATTGCACGACATTGTTCCTTTTTCACGTATCAAATTATTTTCAATGCTATATTTCATAATTCAGGGGAGATCTTTGCATTTCTACAGCTCTTCCTTATTATTTTAGGCGGCTCACGCTTCCGCGGTCGCCTCAAACTTGTGCCTAAAATCTCCTCGAACTCTGGAAATTCGGAAAGATATCCCCCGAGCTATACACGAAACTTTTTAAAATACGCCTCATGATTCAAGAACTTTTTATGACTGTGTGTCGGTTCCATCTGAATCGAGATAAAAGGTCCGCAAAATGAACCAAAAAAAAATCCAAGTAATACGTTTGACCTGAGACTGTCAGTTGACATACTATTGACATCTCTGTTACAGAAATCAACCTCAAAAATGCTCGACTGTCACCATTCCAATATCAACACACTAAGAATATAAACTATCGCTGACGTCACTTTTTACTACCTAAGGAGTAAAAAGTACTTTTTATGCAATACAAGTATGGTATCTGTTGGCTGCGCGTTTCCGAGCAGGAAAGACAATCTTTCTTGAGGTGGGGTGCTTTACCGGTATATGCGCATGCGCATCCATTACTTCTTTCCATGCGCACTGTTCTCAAGACTGTTCTGCGCTGTTCTTTTCCGTTTAAAATAACCCAGAACGTGGTACGGGTTTCATACTCTAATTACATAAAATATTGTGTGGCATGGCAGCGCAGTCTTTTTACTGCCATTGTGCACCATACACTATTCTACACAAACTGCTCGAGAATCGACTTTGAACCAGCTCCAGAGAGATGAAAATGGGCAAAAATTATAGGGATGTTATAAAAAAGACATTTTTACTTCCTTTTAATTTATAATGTGTCCTCTGTGGGTTCACATAACTTCCGTTCCTTCACATACAACAATTTTCTTCTTTTTCCCTTAGCCTAACTTATTCCCTACTATATACATTTATACTTATAAAACTCTTATCCTAACGCATAACGCAACGTGACGGAGTGCCTGAAAGACTACGAGCGAGCGAGTGAACGAGTGATCGAGTTCTTGAGCATTTTTAGCGATTTGAGCGTTCGAGCGAGAGCTAAAGAGCGCAGTCTCGTCTTATTCTACCTAATTCTACTCAATCTCACTGAAAAATTTTATCCACCTTATTTTATTGCCTGACTTCCGTTTCCTTTTTCTTTAACTTCTCTTCCACCTCAACCATTTCCTTTACCCCATCATTCTTTCATTTTATCTCATTCGCTCCTCTAGCTTCCTCCAATTTCCTCATCCAATCCTCCCCCTGTCCTTCCTCGCCCAGAAGAATTACCACATTTCATTCTTCTCATACATCCTTCCCATACATGTTCCCATGTTCGTTTTTCCCATTTACAAATTCTGCACTTCCTTTTCTCCCTTTCTTCCCAATGCATCGCTTCCCTGACCTCGTTCCCCAATCTAAATCTTGCTATTCTTGTGCATCTCTTTTGTCCTTACCCCTTTTCCAAAAACTTTGGTAGTCCTTTCTTTTTATTATCTTATACCATTTATTGTATTTTGATTCGTTAATCCTTCTCCATCTTTCTATTAAATGACTTCCCTCATCTTTCTCTTCTAATTCTTCAAAATTTACTCGGATTTCCTCTCCTATATGTCTATCTGTAAGGAAGTCCCTCCTTTCTCCTTCCCGTTTCTTTAACTCGATTGCCTCCCTCTTCTTTCTTCCACCTCCTTCTGACAATTTTTTGCTGACTCTCCTTCTTTTCTCTCCTTTAGCTTTTCTTGGAAATTTCATGCCCTCTTTGCTGCCCTGATACACAATTTCCCCTTTGCGTTTCCTCTCTCACCATGTATCCAGGTGTCCCCCAATCCACTCCTAGCGTCCATCTCACATACCGTTTCTGCAACCTTTCCATCTCTCCCCTTTCCTTATCCAATCTTTCTTGAATCTTCTTTTTCCGATACCCCATACCTGCTTCATTCCCCTGTCGCTTTTTTTATTCTTTCTCTTATACGTTCATTATGATCTCCATTTGCTCGCAAGGTGTATCCCAAATATTTCAACTTTTTTACTCCTTCTATTTCCACTCTCTCCAGTCTCCCAGTCCATACTTTTCCCCCCTCATTTTCTGAACCTCATTATCTTCGTCTTTCCTACATTCAATTTTTATTTCTTCTCATCCAAGTATTTCTCCAACCCTGTAATTAGCCCCGCCATTCCCTCTTCATCTCCTGCCATCATTACTATATCATCTGCGTATGCCAGTGTATATATCTTTATTTTTCCCATCCTAATACCTCCCTATCCTTTTCTGTTAATTCTTTCTTCCAAGTC
Organism: Neuroterus valhalla; assembly: GCA_011762715.2. Lineage (NCBI taxonomy): Eukaryota > Metazoa > Arthropoda > Insecta > Hymenoptera > Cynipidae > Neuroterus > Neuroterus valhalla. The sequence goes on along the minus strand of WSXT02169412.1, from coordinate 16,634 downwards.
TGAGATCAAGATGTTCAATAAGAGTGGGTTCAGAGGACACCCTTGTCTTAGTCCTCTCACCAACCAGAAACTATCGACTTATTAATCGGCTACTTGCACCCTGCTTTTTGTCTCATGAAATATTTCCTAAACTCTCTTTATCAGACCTTCCTTTATACCTTTTATCACCATAACCTTTTCTAACTCTTCCCGGTCCAAATAATCGAATGCCGCATTTAGGTCTACGAACATCGCTATCATACCTCCCTTTTCCTTTTTTAATCCTCCTATTTATTATATAATTTACAACATATATGTTGTCCATCATCCCTATCCCTTTCCTCAAACCCGTCTGATTTGGTGGCACTATATTTTTTTCTTCTACTTCTTTCTTCAATCTCTCCGATAAGACCCTTAAAAATATTTTGTACAAGGTTGGCATTAGTGCCACTCCCTTATAATATATACCTTCCTCTCCTTTGACTTTTTTCAATATCTATATCACTACTCCTTCCTTCCATATATCTGGTTAACCCTCTCCTCTCCATGCCCTATTGCACATTATCCATGCCTATTCCTTTAGCTCGTTCCCCCATATTTGCATACTTCATTTGGAATTTCACTCAGACCTGGTGCTTTCCTCTCCTTCATTATTCCTAAAACATTGATTATTTGTACTCTTGTTATGTCCTCTTCCTCGTCTCTTTCTTTCCCTTATCTTCTGCCCTTCCTAACTTCATGTTTTACCCCTCCTAGCAAATCCATAAAATACTTTAAACCATTCTACGATCTCAATATCCTGGTTTGCCATTTTCCTTCTTTTTCTTTCTTTCTTTCTTTACTACTTTCCGAACCTCTTCTTCTGTTCTAGCCTTCTCGCCCTTTTCTTCCAACCTCACACAATCCAGTATATTCCTTCTTTTTTCTTCTATATTTATCTCCACTACTTTTTCCTTTCCTCTATCTTCTTAGCTCCTTTTTCACTCCCTTCTTTTTCTCTTTACATTCCTCATCCCATCCATTTCTGTTCTCTCCCCCCCCACCCCTCCCCTCTTTCTTGCTTTTTCCCTCTAACACTCTTTTTATTTCTTCTATCATTATTTCCATATCTTCATTTATATTTCCTTCTCCCATTTTTACACCCTTCAGCTTCTCTTTGAATTGCTCTTTTCCTTCTATTGACCCATCCCCTCGTCCTGTTCTATTAACCTTTACTTCCTATTTACCCGTATCTGCAGTACTCTTATTACCCTCTAGCGTCAGTATTAATGGTAAGTGATCGGAATCCATATATTCTTCTACCTCTAGTTTCTTTACCTTCTCTCTTACCTCGTCGTCTACTATCACATAGTCAATGACCGTTTCCTTTTAGCCTCCCAAACGTGTATATTCAACTTCCTCATCTCCTCCTATATTTACATTTGTGATAAACCATCCCATTTCCTCTAAGCGCCTTAACAATTTCTGCCCTTCCCCATTCACTATCTTGTCTTTGGATTTTCTTTTTCGCTCTTCCTCCATTCCCTTCCTCCTCTACCTCTTGTTCTTGCATTAAAATCTCCTCCTAATACAAGCTTGATTCCCTGCTCGTTTTCTTTCATCAGTTCTTTTATCTCCTTAGTTTTCTTCTGCTCATCTCCGTTCACATACACTCCCTCTATCTTCCATCTCTCTCCTCCCATCTTTATCTCTTATACCAATATTCCTTCAATTTCTTTCTTCTTAACTCTCCTATACTTCCCGGCTAGATGTTCCCTCCTTATTCCCATCAACATTCCTCCCGTTGCTCTGCCTTTCATATTCCTCCCCTTTGCATTCTGGCACTGCCAACTGTAACCTCTTGGTAACCTTCCTCTTACTCTTTCCCATCCTTTTTCATCTAGCCACGTTTTCAGCATCACTGACACCTCCCACTGCTCAAAATTCCTCATAAATTCTCTATCTTGCCTTATTTTTCCTGCTACATTCCAGTAACATATTTTCCATTCACACCTCCCTTCCTTTCCTTTTGGCTTTCTCCTATTTCTTATTCTCCCCTCTTTTCTTCCTTTCCTTTCCAATCCCCCGACACCGCACTTTATACTTACTTTTCTCCCTCTTCATCCCAATCCCACCATATATCTTGTATTCTTATTTTCCCATACTTAACACACGTTTCCTCTTCGTTCCTCCTCTCCTCTTCTGCTGTTTTCCTGAACTTATACTGCATATTCCTTTATTTCCGTGTTCAATCATCCTCGATTCTCTGATCACTTCCATATAACTGCCTTTTTTTTAACACTATCTTACTCTAATCTGCCCTATTCTTCAATTTTACCAGCGCCATTTTATCCCTTCTTTCATCATTCCTTCCTGTACTCCTAACTTCTCCTACCAGTACCTTCGCATTTATCCTATTTAGCACATTTTGTACACCTTCCTTTAAATCCTTCCTCTCTAACCTTACACCTTTTATCACTATATTGTTCCTTCTTTCTTTTCTCTCACTCCTTTCTAGTCTCCTCTCTATTTTCTTCAACCTTTCCTTATTCCCATCCCCCTTTTCCCTCTCCCCCTCCCCACTCTTTTCTTTGACACTTCCTGTTTTTCTAATTGTTGTTTTAGACTCTGCATCCTTTTCTACAAATTTTCCCTAACTTTCTCCCATTTCTCCCTTTCTCTTCTAAGTTCCGCCATTTCCCGTCTTATTTCCTCTTTTATTTCTTGCCCCCGTTCCTCCTGTCTCCTGTCCTACATAACCATCACCTCTGCCATTATTTTTCGGATTTCTAACGAATTGAGGTCTTTCAACGCCCTTCCAGCCTCCTCTCTGTTATCATCCATCCTCCAAATACTACTACTGATATTTTTACTCAAGCTGCGGTTATTTTATATTCAAATATTTGTAGAAATATTTACACTAACCGTGAATAGGTGGATCGAAATTTGGGTACAATTAGTCATGGAATTCATCACTTAAAATCCAGTCTGATACAATATTGTATATTTTGTAGAAAAGTAGAAGAATTTTTGAAGCTTTGCTTCTTTTGGGAGGGTATACATATACTCTGAGCGAGCCGACCCAACTGGGAAAAACGGGAACTCTTTCTCTTTCTCCCTCTCGTTCTCAAGGCCGGTGTAGTATATGTACAGAAGACTCTGCGACTTATCCCGTTCTCACATTCCTCCTCTCGCCCGTCCTCACTCTTGCTGGGGACCACACTCGACGCGCCGCGTGTGTGTATTGAACACGGACTTACACGTTGCGCGCGAGTAAAATAGTTCTGATAGTGATTCGCCTGGAAGTTTATGTCTACATATAACACTTGAAACTGACAAACTTTAATAATTTAACTTCTCCGAAATTTGAATCTCCAATTGCGATCAACTTTATACTTCCTGTTACAATATTTCTTTTACTGGTGTGCATGTATGCATAAAGGGAAAGGATTGCTGTTTTCTTCCAATCGATGAATGAAATAACAATCAAATTTATGATTTCCTTTCAACGCGAAAGAGCAAAGCTTCTGTCGACGGTCCCGCGACCTCTCTACTTTTATACATTCTCATTCTGAATGAGAAGGTATTGGTTTTATGTGGAAATTGACTTTTGCGGATTTGATGAAATCTCCACGTTTTGAGACCCCCTGAGTCAGAAAAAATAGTTTTTACGAAGGTGTCTGTCTGTAGTCTGTAGTCTGTAATCTGTGTACTCGATAACTTTCGAGAGAATGATCGGATTGGATTGCCCTTTGGCGCACATTTTCAGGGACCAAAAAGACAGGTCGAGTTCGTAAGCCAACTATTTTGGATGAAAAATCAAAAAGGGGGAACATTTTGAGCATTTTTTTCGGATATTTTTTTGCAAGACTCAAAAATTGTAAGTACGGTTTCTTGCAGTAGGTTAAAGTGAAACAATTCATCCCCATGATTTTTTTGATAAGAACGAAATGATGAGAGATATGACATTTTCAAAATTCAAAAATATAAAAGAGAATGAGAATTTTCAGCTAAATAACGCAAGATTGAAAAGAAAGTCAAAGAGAAAAAATATTTCTTCTTGGGAGCCCTACAAGATCGTGAATACGACTTTTTGAATTTTCTCCAAAAATCGAAAATTCTATTTTTCATCGCACAAAACATAATGAAAAATAATCTGTTAACTCGATAACTTTCGAAAGAATGATCATATTCGATCGTGCTCTGGCACCCATTTTAGGGAACCAAAAATACAAGTCGAGTTCGTTAACCAGCTGTTCTGTATCATAAATAAAAGAGGTCGAGCATTTTGAAAACTTTTTGGATATTTTTTTCCAAGACTAAAAAATTTTAAGTACGGTTTCTTGTAGTAGGTAAAAAGTGAAACATATTATTCTAATGATTTTTTTTTGATAGAAATAAAATTGTCAGAGTTGTGGCATTTTCAAAATTCAAAAATATAAAAGAAAATCATAATTTTCAGCCAAATAACGCAAGATTGAAAAGAAAGTCAGAAAGAGGAAATGTTTCTTCTTGGGAGCCTTACGAGATCGTGAATACAACTTCTTGAATTTTCTCAAAAAATCGAAAATTCCATTTTTGATCGCACAAAAAATAATTTTAAAAAACTGTGAACTCGATAACTTTCGAAAGAATTATCATATTTGATCGAGCTTTAGCACCCATTTTGAGGGGCCATAAAGACAAGTCAGAGTTCGTTAACCAGCTATTTTGGATGAAAAATGGTAAGTACAGTTTCTGGTATTACGTAAAAAGTGAAACAAATTATCCCCATAATTTTTTTTGATAAAAACAAAATTGTCAGAGTTCTGATATTTTCAGGATGATCTTTACAACTTTTCGAATTTTCTCAAAAAATCGAAAATTCAAATTTTGGTCGCACAAAAAATAGTGAGAAACAGAAAGATTCATTTTTTGGTCAAACTATTTAAGGTTCGAGAAAATACCAATGAACTAAAATTGCGCACCAAAAAAAGATCTACGGTAGAATTAACTTTTTGAAAGGAATAGTACTTTTTGCTTCATTTATAAAAAAGCATATAAAAAATGAACTTTTGGACAATTGACACACGCTTAGGGAAAATCAAATAGACACAAGTTCTTTACGCGGAAAATATCAACTTCTTTAACAGGATATGTATTTTTCACTTTAATCAGGAAAGATAACTATAAAACTGAAATAATAAAATTTTTGAAAAAAGTGACTAAGGCTAACACAGAAGATTGATAGAGAAAAGTTGTTCATCGAATTTCTAGAAAAACTACACAGCATGTGAAAAACTTAAGGCAACAAAACTTCTCCACCGTTTTGGACAAACTCTGATCGAGAGCGCAGCACGAGACACGCGATGAGAATGTATCCGTTGAATCGGAGAAGCTTTAACAAAAGAGAATTCACACTCATCAAAATAAAGTAGTCGACATTTTGCTTTTGAGTATTCACAAGCTTTTCATACAACTGTAGGGAGGTACAAAGGCTGAGCGCGTAGCGCGAGGTAAATTTATAACCGAGCGCGAGGTGAGAGCGAGTTGGGATTACCATCGAGCGCGAAGCGCGTGATCCGAAACTCGCGCTTTAGGCGCGCTCAAACTTGCGAACGAAGCTCGCGACGAGAATGTGCCCGCTCAGCGGGCAAATTTTTTCTAGGGTACTTTTACTTTTTCCTGTGAGTACGGCAACGTAATATTGCTATGTAAAATGATGTTGAATGTAAGACAACAGATTTGACAAATTAATGAATCTGATCTCTCAGAGAAGATGAATACTAACCTTCTCAGTCCTGAAAATCTTATTTTATCTCAATGTTGGCCTTTTTCTCGCACCTACTATAGAGATTTACAACTCTCTCTGCTTCCTACATCTTACTCATTGAGAGAAAAGAGAGCTCATATGTCTCCAAAAAGTAAAAAACTTCCATCCTATTACTGACGGGCTTTATGTGAAATTTCATCGTTCTATGATGGAACGCAGTCAATTTTAAAACTTTATGACTAACGCTGAAGGTTTTTACTTCATGCATAACCTGATATCACAATTTTCTATTCGTTTTAATCATAGTAAAAAGATTTTATCGATTCTGAAAATCTGAAACTCTATACAAATGTGATTATTATATTAATGAGTGCGAATAGAAATCGTATTTAAAATTTCGGGATTTTGTTCAAATATTCATTTAATTTTGAATTGAAGATTGGAAATTGAATTCTTCAATACATTCGTATTGAAATAAAGATTGTATAGGTACGTAATACTTCATACACCCACACGGAAGAAATTTATTTTTGATGATAGAATCAACAAATTTTAACCTTGTTTATCACGTGGAATCAAAAGCTTTCCGGATGTCAGAATCAATGCGTCTTAAGGGTGTACTCTACGTACAGTCAATCTCAAAATTTGATAATCTTTATAATGATTTATAAAATTGACAATTATATATAAATTAATAACTGCAGCGTATTTTGAAGTTTTTGAAAGTTTTGATTTGTGATTTCTCGTTAGGAAGAAGTTACAGTTTTCATCCAACCCTAATGATCATGGGCTCATTTAATTTAATTATTATTGTAATTGTTATAAACGATGAAAGTTCAAATTGCAATCAACTCTACCCAAAAAGAGTTGTAGAGAATCCTTTCGAGAATAAAATGAGGCCTTTATCATCAGGATTTGAAAAGAAGAGTAACTTTTCCCTAACAAGAAAACAAAAACTAGAACTCTAAATAACTTCTGATAAATAAACAATTTCAACAGGAATTATTATTTTCTGAAGCACACTTAGAAGCTTCCCTCAAAATACCCAGATATATTTTGGTGAATTACACATCATTGTAAAGATTATCGAATTTCGAGATTGACTTTACGTGGTGTACATCCTTACCTGATTTGAAATAGAAGGAATTGCGGCACATTGAACAGAGACTTCAAATGAAGAAAAGCTTCAAGCTATTTGCTTATAAAGAACGACCATCAAATATATACCTGTAAGCATAGAGCATACAGTACCGCTCAAGTAGTATGGACATGCTTATTTTTAAAATGTTTGTATTTATTAATTTTTTATTATTTACTAAATTAATAAATTTCTTCTTTTCTTTTGATGAAATTTCATCGAATCCTGAGTTAAATGATACCAAATTTGAAAATTTTTGATCAGTTTCGTGGCAGATTATCTCATAAAGAGTAAACATTGTGTTATTTTATTCCACATAATGTGTTTCTCTATAATTTAAAAAAAAAACAATTTTTGAGAGCACCTCTTACAGAATATTCTGTTACAGAATTGATGGACATTTTTTAACTCGAGCTTTTTTGATACAAAATTGGGTAACTGGCTAGTCTTTGGTGAGGCAACAAAGAAGATTTGTTTATTGAACAAAATTTTCAGAAACAATTTTTGAGTTCTACTGTATACATCTCATTTCCAACCCCTAAGGCAGGCGTTTATTATTGAGTACCACGTGATTTTCCACTACAATACACTTTTCCACTCTAAAGGAAGTAACTAGTATGTGAAACCAAGACGATAAGAGAAATTCACAATTCCCTACACTCTCTTTGTTTCTCCCACTTATTTACAACTTTTTATTCTTCGCTATTTCTACAGGATAAAGATAATAACCATTTGTATGATATCTTGTGAACATTTTTCAAAATTTATATTTTATACTAAATTTGGTGGTTCGCATTCATTTGGCACAATCCAAAATATATTATAGATAATAAAAACAATAAGTGCAACTGGATGCCACATTGAAAAGATATAATTAAATGAAAAATAGTGGAATTCAAAAAAATACTGAATACCAAAAAAAAGACCAAATAAATTATATCGATAGAATATCATGTAATACCCATATCTGCTTTTTAGCAATTGTTTCATTTCTAATAATTTACAAAATACGAGATAATAATAATAATTTTCGTAGAATATATTGATGTTCGTAGTTGGGTTTAGGGTCAGATGAATTGAAACTATTTGAATTTCTTCAAACGTTTCAGCACACAATGGTGGCCCTCATCCGTGAGTTTTTGTTAGATCTGTGGAAATTACATAATTTCTTGTATGTGCTTTTTTTGGTTGATATCGCAGTTAAAAAATTATATAGAATTTTAATTTTAAATTTCCGTCTCGTCTTTTGTTTTTTTTCCCATGCAAAATATCGACAATTACTCTTCATTGATCATAAATTATTCTTTAAAATATTCATATATCTATATATCTATGTATCCAAATTTGATTATTCTTGAAAAAATGTTTTGTATTTTCTTTTATTTATATTCAATACCGTATTTATTTGCGGAAATGTACTAATATTATTACTAACCTTTTAAAGAATTAAAAAAAAAATCTTTGACATTGTGACTATTTCATTGAGAATAAGACAAGATCATCAAGTCTTCACACTGCCCAATGTTCACTGGAAACTGAATGAAAGAACTGTAGCTGGCCACGATTGCATGCCACAACGTTAGAAGAAATTTAAATAATTTCAATTCACCTGACCCTAAAGCCAACTACGAACATCAACATATTCTATAAAATTTACTATTGAGGGTCAGTATAATCCCCCCTTACCGATTATTATGAATAATAATAATAATAATAATAATAATAATAATAATAATAATAATAATAATAATAATATTAAGTTGGTAGCTCTAAAAAAGCATCCAAAAGTGATGCAAGTTATCTTCAACAAACTCTGCTGCTGTGTAATGACAAAATCATAACGAGACGAACTTTATATCACACTAATAAATTAATTGTGTAACTGCCAAAATATCTGCGCAACAAACTTCGAACTTTGTTTTTATATTTTGAAATTTTTAACATCTTGACTTCATCAGGCCCTTGACTCAGTCCGTGGCTGGTGATTACACACCGGGTGATATAACTCGAGATCGATTTTTGACGAATAATAATAATAATAATAATAATAATAATAATAATAATAATAATAATAATAATAATAATAATAATAACAGAAGTTGGTAGCTCTGAGAAAGCATCCAGAGGTGACGCAATCAGTGACCTTCAACAAACTCTGCTGTTGTGTAATAACAACATCATAACGAGACGAACTTTATATCATAAGAATAACTCAATAGTGTGCCTGCCAAAATATCTGCGCAAAAAAATTTCAAACTTTGTTTTTATATTCAAAAATTTTTAACATCTTGACTGCATCAGACACTTGATTCAGTCCGTGGCTGGTGATTACACACCGGGTGATAATAACCAAAGTTCCATTTTCGACGCATAATAACAACAGAAAAATAATAGAATAATAATATAGGCCCCACAGTGGTTCATAATCTCAAAAAGCTGGCCGAAAATCAGAATCTTGATGTTTCACTTCGTTCGAGTACCCACATAAGGTTTTTGGGGTCGCTGATTTCGAAAATGAAGTCAAAAATTCAAAATTCAAAATGGCAGACACAAAATGGAGGACATTTTCCTAAAATTTGCCATGAATTTACTTCAAGATGAGTATTCAGGGGTTTTTAGGGTCGCTGATTTCGAAAATGGAGTCAAAAATTCAAAATACAAAATGGCGGAGATTTTCTCAAATTTGCCATGCATTTACTTGAAAATGAGTAGCAGGGGTTTTTGGGGTCGCTGATTTCGAAAATGAAGTAAAAATCCAAAATTCAAAATGGCGGACTCGAAATGGCGGAAATTTTTCTAAAAAACTCCTTTTCTCGAAATGGGGCAGCAAGTGAAAACGGTTTCGAAAAGTAGACACTTTTCCGCAATAGAAACAACAAATCTCGACACAGGAACTCGCAGGAAAAAAAAGAATTCTCTGCGTGAACTTATAAATCGGGTACCAATACATCACACAGATCGTAAAAATGTTTGCGAATTATGCACATTTCATTCTTTATTCTTAATATACGTACCTTCACGAGCATTTTTCATGTCTCAAAAACTTTTTCCACCAAAAACTCACTGAATCTGGCAAATTTGAGAAAAATTTCCGCCATTTTGGGTCCGCCATTTTAAATTTCAGATTTTTGACTTCATTCTCGAAATCAGTGACCCAAAAATCCCTTAACACTCATTTCCAAGCAAATGCATGGCGAATTTTAGAAAAATGTCCGCTATTTTGAATTCTGGATTTTTGACTTCATTTTTTGAATCAGCGACCCCAAAAACCTTATATGGGTCTTCGAACAAAGTGAGATATAGAGATTCTGATTTTTGGCCAGTTTTTTGGGATTTCGAACCACTGTTAGGCGTTATGATAGAAGAGGATAGAAATGAATAGATTTTGAAATCAGCTTATAGGTGATTTAGGATAGAAAGGGATAAAATTAGAATCGGTATAACTGGACAAAACGCGATGCTTTTAGGATTTACGAGATAATGGATAGAATGCAATAGGGTTAAGCCTATTATTTTCCCTCGATTTGTACCCACTTCTATCCGTTTCTATCCATTTCTACCAAAATAGTTCAATAGGTTAAAACCTATTGAATTCTATTAATTTCTGTCCTCGTATAAGTTATTTAAATTAATATAACTCGTATCGACGCCTCCTATAGCAATAGAGTACTAGTAGAGTAGTAGTACTATCTCGGCGGCAAGAGCAAGAAAGTACTATCTCATCGGCCAGTGCAATAAAGAACTATCTCGCCCGCCAAACTTAGAATTTCAGATTATACTCGTAGAATTTTTTTTTTTTTTGAATAGTTTGTGGCTCTTCAACTCCCTACAATAAACAATTCAATAGAATTCATACGCAAAACTCAAAAATGGCAGCGTGACGTATGAGCGCGCTCGTGTGAAGCGTTAGGTACGAACAGGAATGCATTTTGTGAGGAATCTCGCAATGCTGAACGAATTATGAGTTTTTATACCATTAGATCAGTTATGTTAGGCAAATTTCTTGTTAATTTTATAACAGCGGTCAAGTCAAAGTCACTGTGATTGAATTTCCATTCGTTCAGGTAAGTTCTGTGCGAGGACGACGATAAACAGGTCTTGAAAGTTGCAATATTGAATCCATGAACTGTAATTATAGAAATATATCAAGAGGCAATAAATTAAAATTCTTAAATTGTACACATATCAGTATATTTACTTAAAATTTCTATTAATTTATTTTTAACAAAGTCATAGTACAAAGCTGAAATCTATAAACGTATTAACAATTATTATTTTCTAATATCTGTCCAATAATTATAGGAAAATTTAACAATAATCTTGTCCTTCATCACCGGAGTATTTGGGTTCATTTTCTTTGCTCAATTTCACTCTAAACGATTGAAAAAAGTTGTGATATGCGGGCGGTATTATGTTATTTTTACATAGACCTAACAAATCTTTCAGTTTGTGATTGTGAAGACCTTGAACTGAGTTGTAGGCTTTACGAAGATTGTATTTTTTTCCAGAGATAACCAAATTTCAACTTAATTGTTGATTTATCAAGCCAAAAAACAATTTTTCAACATAGCAGTTCAATTTTCAGCCCGAAGATTTGAACTTCGAACAAAAAATATTTAATTTTGGAGCCAAAAGGACGAAATTTCTCCGAAATAGGAAAAATTATAATTACAAACCAAGTTGTTAGATTTTCACATAAAATATACGAATTTTGAACCTACAAAGATGCGTTTTTTTTAATAGTTTGATTTTCAAATACAAAGGATGAGTTTTTTCGCCATAATTTTGTAATTTTTTCCAAATTAGTACATTTTCGACCAAAAAAGTTTAATCCTTAACTGAACTGTTGTACTTCCTTGGTGACGAAGATGAATTTTTGAATGAATAAAACATAAGATGAACAAAAGAGTTAACTTTATCGTCAAAATGTTAAATTTCAATAAAGTTGTTAAATTCTCAACAGAAAAAAGATGGATTCTAAATAAATAATAAAATAATTTATATTTAATTTGAAGATAATTCTAATATTGGACAATATAGTATGATTTTCAACCAAATAGTTGAATTTTCTGATATTCTAACAAGATTTTAATTTAGAAGAGGAATTTTCGAATCAACCAAACAACACGTATTTATAACACAACAGTTAGGTCTTGAATGAGACCAGATTAATTTTTAACTAAAAAATTGCATTTTCGAGTTACAGGACGAATTCGCTACAAAAAACTTCAATTTTTTAAATAGTACATAAATTTTGATATAAATAGTTCAATTCTCAGATTCAAATGTTCATTTATCTTCCAAAAATGGAAAAATTACATTTTTAAGTTATAGAGGAATGTTCATAAGAATATCGGAATTTATTGATAAATCAATTCAAATTGAATCTTCAAGTCCAAAAATTAAATTTTTGACAAAGCAGTGCAACTTTCTGCCAAGTACATTCAATTCCCGCTGGAAAAGATTGATTCCTAAGGGTTAATTTCATATTTCAAGAGAATTTTTAACAAAATAGATGACCTCAACCAAGATAGAATAATTTTTACCAAATATTGCAATTTAAAGAGAAAAGATAAAAATTGCACTAAAAGAGATCAATTTCTAAATAAAAAGAAAAAAAATTCAAGAAAGATGAGTTTCTACTCTGAAATTTGTTTATTAGCTTATTGGAGAGAAAGTACAACTTCATTGTTGAATTTTGAAGCCAAAAAGACGAATTTTCTACGAAACAGTTCAATTTTGAACTCGGAAATTAAAATTTTCTACGAAAAAAGATTTTTTAGTCAAGTAGAAAAGAAGGTCACCAAATTGTTGAATTTTGGAGTCAAAAATACTAACTTTACAAGAAACAGTAGAATTTCGCACTCGGGAATATTTATTCTCAACAAAAAAATTACTAAGTTGTGGAATTCTCCACTAAAAAAGTGGGATTTTGAACACATGCGAAAATTCTGGAGAGTTGATTCGGTTTTCATCTAAAAGAGATAAGTTTTTGACTAAAGTGTTAAATTTTTAGACTCACGAATTATTGATAGTACTTTATTGCACTGGCCGCCGAGGAAGTACTTTCTTGAATTTGCTGCGAAGATAGTATCGTTTTGAATTGTCAATGAGATATTACTTTATTGGTCTATCCGCTGAGATAGTACTCTATTGATAGGAGGCGTCGGTATAGTTATGTAAGTTATAAGTTATAGGTAGTACATATTATGTATGAACTATGACAGATACTTCATGAGAGTTTTATCTAGTTTCAAGAACGTACTTAGGTCAATGATGGAGAGAAAGAAAAAGCAAGTAGTCGGAGCGGATACGAGTTGTGATAAGGTAAGAGACTTTTTAAATCATCATAGAAGGATTGAGATAAGGACTGAGGCAATGAAAATGTAGAGGGAGCGTGAGTAATATTATGAATAATATTACTCTTCAAGAGTAATTAATTTTTATATGGAGAGGACGGTAGCGTACCTAGAGGTAAACCGTGGAAAAATTGGTAAGAATGTGTGGATATGGCTCCAAAGCGAAAAGATAGAAAGTGTCATAGAAACACAAGAGACTGCATGAATAAATGTATTGATGTAAAGGAAGCAAAATATGCATAACAGTAGAATAAGGGTAAGAAAAAGTATTCATAACAAACGTGTGACAAAGTGTGATGGTCTTGTCAATTTGTGTCTCTATGTGTTAACCCTGACGTACGACGGTTTAGTTGAGCTCTCCACCTGGGTTGATTGCCAAAGAGATTGATCAGCGGCCCGTGTAAAGTATCCCCGGAATGGGATATTTGCTTCCTTCGAGTGAAACAAAATATCATTTGAGCTAGAAAAAAGTACCCATCAAACGTTTGAAAAGTCCATTCCATATCGTAAAAGTTTAAGAGTAAGGAGAGCGATTTTAGTGTCGATTGACAGGCAATAGATTCGAAGACTGCTTTCGCTTTATAGCAGATGGAAACAGATGCAATGTGCAATCACGTTATAAGGAACAGGTATTAGGTACAATTTTACGTTCGACACGTAAAGCACAGGAACATAAAGTTTAAACTTCCAACCAGATAGGTCCTTCCGCGTTCGCGTTATGAATGCAGATTGTGGAAGAGGAAAATGAATTGGAGACGACTACAAGGGTTGGTGAAGCAAGGAATGCAATTTTTTCAATTTTCTTCAACTTTTTTTTCTTCCAGAATCCTGATAAAGTTTAAACGCGACGTCCACATGTATACCATTCTCCCAGTCGTCTATCATACAAATGAAACTCACGCTACACCAAGAAACCATGAAGAAACGTCTGGGATTAAAATGTAGGAATGTAGAATGGAAGATAACGAAATTATGAATTAGATTTTGCTGATATACGCGTCAAAAGGAAATTATGTTAGAAGAAGAACACAAATAAGGAGTGACACTGAAATTCAAGAAATTAAAAATTGGGAAATAAACCAAAATCTAATCTCCTTTTAACGTCCAAAATACAAGATAATATCTGCAACTCATGGAAATTGAAAAAAAGAAATTTATTCAAGAATCCAAGTACTGAAGTTTGGACAAATACCTTGGAATATACCTATTGAAATTTCAAGAACAAAATATGAAAATAAAAGAGAGGAGAGCAACCTCCAAAAACTCTTCTTTCTCTTTTTCCATCTTTCGTTGGTGAATCTTTTAGCCTTTTTTTGTATTATGTTTTTTTGAAATCAATGAAGGACAAAAGATAGGAAAAGAGGAAGAAGGGGTTTTGCAAGTTGCTTTCTCTTTTATCTTCTCTCTTTTTTATTTGCAAATTTTGTTTTTGGAATTTCAATAGGTCCTTGGATTCTTGGTTCTATAACTTCTTTTCAATTTCTAGGAGTTGCGGATATTAAAATAAGGAGTTAGGAAAACGTGGAGAACATTTAGAAATTTGAATAATATGTGAATAGTCTTTCAGAAAAAATATTGTGAAATCTTTACCATGATACAATTAATTTTAATGAGTGAAAATTCAATTTCTGCAACATTACTTTTACAAACCTAAACTACTTTGCAAATATGTTATTTTTATTCAAAAAAAGAGTTCGAGAGGTTGAAAAATGTAGTTTAGAGTTGCATAATCAATTTCTTTTTCACGCTTTTTGAAATAGAAAATAATGCCATATTTTTACATTGCACTCAAAATATTTCATTTTCGATTGAATATTAAGAAATCTTACATTAATTTCGATTGGAAATGTTGTGAATTGAACGATTTTAAATATTTGAATTCCATATAAAAACATCATTAAACAATATATTCAAGGCTATTGGTATTGGAAGCGTTTAGTGAAAAACTACAAAATCATAAATCAACAATTGGAATTTTCTAATTAGAACATTGAGAATTGAATCATTTTCGTAATATGGCACGGAACGTTCCTGGAACGTGGACAATTTCCGCCTTCTTTTAATGTTACAGCAATGTTTCAGTGGAGCGTTCCAGGAAAGTCCTAGAAGGATTGTTATTGTTATTTTCAACAACAAATTTGGTGTAAACTGTAGAAATAGGCAAAAATGGATGTCATTTTATAATATAGATATCGTCTTATAGCGGAAAATACGCTGTACTTTAAATTCAAAAATGAAATCCATTTTTATGTATCTATTATTGTTTACGAGACATATTTGTTGTTAAAATGACAATAACATTAGGACCGCAAAGTTCCAGTAGAACGTTCCAGGCACGTTACAGTGGAATATTATAAAGGGTTGGACATTGTCCACATTCCAAAAAGATTCCGGGCAAAAACAGATGGAAGATTTTAAGGTGAAAACTTCCACAAGTTGATAATATTGCAAATTTATTTTATACAGTCTTGAATTAGAACCCTCGGCCATGGATGCATTTTAAGTTCGAGGCGTCTAAATATAGAATATTTACAATTTGAAATTGAAAGCGTTTGCAACAAAAAAAAACAATAGTAAAACACGTTTCAGGCCATGTTAAACCTACCCGATTCCTACCTTACCGACATCTTTTTTTGCAACAACTCACGTCCACACCGAAATAGTAGTTTATTGTTTTCTAAGGCATTTCCCAAAAAATCAACTCGATATCTATTTGGGTGCGGACGTGAGTTGTTGCAAAAAAAATCGATAGTTTGTGTCACGTGACCCATATTTAACATGGCCTTAAAAGTAAACATTATAAAATGGAAAGATTTTAAAAATTAATATTATTATTAAAACATGAAAAATTCTTCAATTCCAGAGTTCAATTTTCCGAAATTGTACTATCCCACTTAGCATACTCTTAGAAGGAACCCGGTTTTTTCACGACACTGAAGTTAGCTATAGATATAGATATGAAACTTTGGACAGTGTTTAAAAAAAAAGTATTGGTCGCATAAAAAAACAAAGGGTATCACTGAATTCGTCTCAACGATATCTTTTGGAGATACCCGAATCAGGTTTGATAATTATTATTTAAACAAATAAATTGTTAATAACATTTGGATAAAGATATAAACAAATGTATCAATCCGTTGACAGTTCTGAAAGTATTGGCAGATAACCAATGTAAATACCCCGTGGAGATCCGAAAATGGCTGCGGAAGAATAATTATTTAAACAATTAAATTGTTTATAAATTTTTTTTTCGTTTTCGACTAACCAACATCCTAGAAACTGAATCCACGTTTAACGAGAGGAGAAACCATCAAACCGATCACATCTAAACCATATGCAATTGATAATTGTTTAATATAACAATATTTTTATCCCCTCCACGACCACAACACATACTGAAAGCAAGCGCATATAGATTGGAATTCTT
>WSXT02169411.1:27646-39868 GCA_011762715.2 Neuroterus valhalla | reverse complement strand
GGAATGAAAAGAAAGGAGTTACGCCCTTCAAGAAATTGATAATATTTCAATTAAGAATATTTCCGCAAAAATAAACAGACGGTTTGTGAGAAAATTCATCGATCAATAATTATAGGCCTTAACTCTGATTTAAGGATCTTCCAATATTTGGAATTTATCGTTTCGTTGTTTGCAGGTAGATTCAATTAAGAGCTTAATCTCCAAAGGCTTGGAAAGGCTTCTAATGCTTGAGATGCTTTTCAGGAGGAATTCTGCCCATGCGCGTGACATTTTTATCCTACATCGATTCAAGAAACACTAAAAACTTCATTATCATGAACGGAATTTTTATTTCAACAATGTATAATATCAAGATTCGGCGCCGAGTATTCAGAAGCTACCCCTTACCCCCCTGTCATAAATATTTGTCAACAACAACGTTAATCGTCTTTACTTACGACGAGATCTCAAGTATTTTCAGAGATTTGGAGGAACTTTCAGGGGATTTCAGATGAAAACAAAGTATTCTAAAGAATAACAAAATTTGAATGGAATAGGATGAAATGGAATGAGGCGTGGCTTCACAAGACAGGACAAGACGAGACTTGGTTGAGTAGGGTTGGAAGATACGGGATCAGACCTAATGGGTCAGGATGGAATAAAAGGGATGGGACAAGACGGGCAGGCAGGAAAGGACATGGTTAGTTGGGAAAGGAATTGATAGGATGGTATAGTATACGAAAGAAAAGGATGGAATGGGATGGAATATGATAGGATGAGACAGTATAGAAGATATTGGGACAGTATGAGATTGAATATATTGAGATGAGTATGGTGGGACAGATAACGATGAGATGAGATAGGATAGGATAGGATAGGATGATATAGGTGATATAGGATGACATGAGATGAGGTAACATAAAATGTGACTGTATGAGATAGATTGAGATATAATGGGATGGAATAAGATGGAATGTCAAGACAAGGCTATATGAGTCGGGGTAGAGTGTGATAGGACGGCACAAGATGGGCCAGGATAGAATGATATAAGATAAATAGGATGGAAAGGACAGGATGTGGTGAGACGGGTCATGTAAGGATAGGATTTGATGGTATAGGATCGAAGGAGATGTGGAAGGCTAGAAATAGGATGCAAAAGGATGGGAGATGACTTGACAAGGTAAGATGAGATGGTAAAAGGTAGAGTGAGGTGAGAAAAGACGAGATGAGATCGAATTGGATAGGATAAGACAAGATCGGATGAGAATGATGTGGCGAGATGAGGAAGGTTAAGATGGGATGAGCTCTGATGGAATAGGATGGTTAAAGGTCAGAAAAGCTGGAGTGGCATGGAATTAGATGGTATAAGATGGGATAGAACAGATAAGGGTGGGATCAGAAAAATTGAGATGAGATGAGATTAGATGACATAATATGTGATGTGAAAGGATGTGATAAGATAGGATGGGATGAAATCAGGTGTATTGCGATTTGATAAGATTGGATGATAATGGATGAGATTCAATGTGATCGGATGGTATGAGATCAGATCGAATCGCATGGAATGAAATAGGATGGGATGGGACAACACAGGTGAAGATGGTATGCATGACATGAAAGAACAGGGTAGGTTAGGATGGGATAGGATTTGATGAGATATGATAGCATGAGATGAGGTAGGCTAAGATGGCATGCAATGGTATGCAATAAGATGGAATCGAACAGCTTGGGATAGGCAAGGGCATATTGGGATGAGGTAGGATACACTGACATGAGATAGGATTGGGCCGGACTTGAAAAGACAAACGAGACGGGACACGGGGGTGTGTGGTAGGACGGGATGGAACGAGCTAAGGTTAAACAGGATGAAACAAGATGGTCTTGAATAGAATAGGATGGAAAGGGCAGGAAGGAAAGGGCAGGGCGTAACGGAAAAGGGTGGGATGAAGCGAAAAAAGTTCTAGTAAATTGGGATGGTATAGGCTTAGATAGGATGTGATGCGATAGGATGAGACAAAACTTGTCAAGGCAAGATGAGACGGGACAAGGTAGAGTAAGGTGAAATATTATGGGATCACTTGGGATGTGATTGGACAGGACGAGGCAAGAAAGGATGAGCAGGACGTGGCGACACAAGACAGGTTTAGATGGGATGAGATTCGATGAGATGTGATGTGATGGTGTGAGATGAGAAAGGCTGAGATGGGGTGGAATCGGATGGAACGAGATAAGAGGAAACAGGTTAGGGTAGGATAGGACAAAGTGGGATGAGATGAGATGTAGTTAGATGGGATGGGATAGAACAGATTGAGATGATATTAGAGGAGATGATAAAAAATGGGATTAGATGAGATTGAATGGTATGGAATGAGGCAGGATGGGATGAGTTGAGATGGAGCAGGACTGGTGAATATGGGATAAGATAGAATAAGAGGGAACCGAACAGATTGGGATGGGCTAAGACAGATCGAGATGGGGTGGAATGGGATAGGATGGCACCGGACTTGACAGGACGGGACAAGTTAGAGTTCTGTTAGTCGGAATGGGACGAGAATAGGTAAAGCAGGACGGAGAAGGATTAGCTTGAATGGAATAGATGGGACAAGCAGAACAGAAAGGGCAGGACATGACAGAACAGCGAGGTGTTTAGAGAAGATCATTGAACATACTGATCTAATGCCAAACTTCATGCTCAAATGAACCACGTATATGTTGCGTAAAAACCAGACGCTCGAGGTCCTAACCGAGATACAAAAAGGATGTTGCGAAAACTCGCAAGGTAGTAAAGATCTGATAACTATTGACGCTGTGGCCTTGACGCAAGGTAGTGAAGATCGAATAAACTGGCACATGGCTTGCATTGACAGCGAACAAGCGTTTCCTCCAATACCACATGTCTACTTGGTTCATGTTTAAAAAATTCACAAGATCTGCCCACGGATTATTGACCTCCCAGGACGTGCAATGATGCTTCGGGAAACGGAAATTAAGTACTACAAATACTTTGATCATGGACAAGCAAGGGTAATTAGACCAATTCGCATCACGACGGGTATCTTTCAAGAGGACTCCTCCAGTAAATCATGGTTCTGTTTATCAGTGAACCCATAAAACCAAACACTTAACATCATGTCTCATGGATTCAGAATAAAATGATGATGAAGATGGTTATATACTAACCCTTCTTCTGAACATGGATGACCCCAAAGTTGTACGCTAGTTCAAACCGAAAACTGCAGCAAGTGATCAATGTCACAAGCTGGTTTTGAAATAACGTCCATATGGAGTTTGGACTAGATAACTGCAAAAAAGTGCATTTATTTCGAGAAGAATTAGAAAGCAAAGAATTTGAGAACGAGAATCCGGACCGTATAGAGTCACACAATATCTGGGTATTCTGGAGTATTCAGCATACGATAGCTAAGGAGAGCCAAATGACTGCTTTTACTGTAAGACAAAAACTGGTTCTTAACTCTGACATCAACATCAGGGCTATGAACACCTATGCTATTCCTGTTCTCACGTACTTTTTTGGGCTCATCAAATGGTCCAACACCGATCTTGACAGGATAAACAGAAATATTCGCGCTAGAATAAATTTGCACTTGAATTTGTCCTCAGCGGGAGCTTTGAATATCAGGGCGGAAATCAGAGAGGAATCGGAAACGCAATCGAGACGAAAAGCTATTCCCGGCAAGCAACCTAGAAGCATCTAATATTTAGCTGGAAGAGGGCGTCCTGTTTTCAGAAACTAAAGGATTCGTGATATCGATACAGGACAGGGTTGTCGACACCAGAAATTATCGCAAGCATGTTTAACATCAAGACGTGGTTGATAGTCTGGTCAGCAAGAACATCTGCCGAACGGAAAAAACAGAGTCTGGTTGCTGTTGAAAAGCATCCAGAGGTGACTTATGTTATCTTCAACACACTTTGCCGATGTGTTACGACAACACCGTGATAAGACGAACTTTTAACAACACCATACACTCTGTAATGTGCCTACCCAAACATCATCACATGGAATTTTGAACTTCGAAGTGATGTTTTTAACATCTTAACTTCATCTCCAAACAGAAAGATCTTTTGTGCAGTGCTACAAAAATCAAGAACCTTTCCAAAGTCTCCCAATTTATCATTATTGTTATTAGTATTATTCGTTTTTTCGATGTGATTAAAAATTATAAGTTGATTGGATTATGGAGAATTTGTAGTCCCTTATTATTTATAAATATTTGATTTTGAACCAAATTATAAAGTTCAAGGATTATGATACTAGAGCACGTCCGCTATACGGCTAACAAGGTAAACTATTTATTTATGCAGACGATCTGGGGTAGAAGGTTTTGCGAACAATTATATAAACATGTCAAATACATCAACGCATTCAGAATCTTGTGTGGCATGTTTACCCCGTAAGTTTGCTCCGGCGAAATTCAACTAGAACTAGGATTCTCACAGTTAGTTTGAACAACCAAGCGTATGTTGACCAAAAACTTTTCACTGAAATAGCCTCAGGAATTTCTATTTTTGGTCTGCTGAGAGTTTAAAGAGATACATTTGGTATAAAACATAGTTTATTAAATATATGAAATATACATAATTAGAAAAACTATTAGTTGACGATACAGTTTCAAACATTTATAAAAATATAAATAGAATTTCAATTCCACTAAACTTCTACGAATTCATCTATCTAAAATAAGGTATCTCAATCTTTTAAAAGTAGGATTTGAGACTTTCTCCAGTAAAATAGTGCCCCTAGGCTTATAACCCCTCCTCCCTTCAAATATTATTGAAAAAATTAGTAATATTGCATATTTCAAGAGAATGGAAACATAACTTATAAATAATTCAAAACTGGATTGTAACAACCGATTTCATCAATTGCTCTTTTACTGCAGTATACTTTTAACAAATGAAGGGCAATAAATGTTCATTTATTAAACTTCTTTGATCTTTGTGCAGACAATCTGAATGGACTTGGCATCTATTTAAGTCACTAGTGGAATTTGAAATACAAGAATATTTGATGGGAATTTCAAATGAGTTCTCATAAATCAATTTTTTGAACAAATCTTGGAGTTGGTGTTCATCGACGTTCAACCAAAATTTTATATTTTCAAGAGAAAAAAAATTGGATTTCTCAAAGTTGTGAAATATTACAGCTAAATGGAAAGGAATTTTGGATAAATGCTTACATTTTAGAGCCATAAATAAAGTTGATTTCCAGCAAAATGGTTGAACTTGCCACCAAAAAGTTTGAATTTCTAACCTAAAAAATACATTTCAATGAAAGAGTCCTGTTCTCAACGGAAAGAGATTGATTTGCAACCACAAGTTACATTACTCACCAAAAAAGCTAAATCCTCAATTGGAACATATTTAGAACCATTTTTTCCCCTCTGCGATGAAGAATTTGTTTCCCTTTGGTAGCAAATCAATCTTCCAGTTCGAAAAAGAATTATTCATCTTCGGTCACAAGTTAACTATTAGTTCGAAGGTTGAACTTATTTGAGAATGATAAATAATTTTTGTGTTGCGTAAGACTGATCATTCTAGTGTAGGGGAAACAATAGAGAAATTGAATTATCAGCTATTACAATTCTTTCTAGAATCAAGTTGAAAGAATTTCAATAAAAAAATCCATTTGCTTCCTTATTCTGAGCTCTAAGCCCTTCTGAAATGGTTTGGGACGTTTTGCCCCACTGTGCTTCCTGAGCTTTGGCTCAATTAAGCCTGTTGCTTAATCTGGCCCTGGGAGGAGTACTTAATGACAACGATGTGATGGTGATTCAGAATAAGCTCGTTGTCCCAAGTTGAGAAAGGGTGCTAGTAATTCCATCGGTACGGGAAAAATTATCGTTGAGTTCTTTTCCGCTGAGATGCTGTTTAGAGTCTGTAGATACCGCAACTAGAAACAAAATAGAAAACCATAAGGTTCAATAGTAGTATTTTTTCTGTAATATAACAATAATTACTGCCACTCTCTCAAGTAATGAAACTAGATACGCGCACTCTAGCGACAACGCCCAACGCGCAACATTTATAGACCACGCCTATTTATAAAAATCAATTTCTCAGTGACGCCTACTTTCCAAACATGCTTTAGATTTTTCCATCGTTCCTAACTTTAGCATTTGACTTAATTTTTTCCTGTCGCCGAACGTCTACACCACGTCCATGATTTTGACCTATAGTCATGCCCGCTTTCCTAAGTCAGACATTTTTCAACGCGTTCATTATAACGCTTATGGTAGGTATCCCTCGATGATGTGAAAAAGAATGGCTATCGTTTGTAAGTCCGATAAAACTAGAGTCGCCCTCTTTAACAACTATAAAGAAACTTTTATAGTTTACGCCCAACAATGACATCAGATCTCTGGGTCACGCCTACTTTTTGAACATGCCGTATGAAACTTCATTGTCCTTAGTTTGAGCTACAAACCACACTATTACCGATCGCAAAATGTTTACAACACGCCCCTTATTTTCACTTATAGCCATGCCCGTTTCTATTTGCCAGATATTTTCGACCACGATCTTCGGTGATGTCGAATGGTAATCTTTCTCTCAAAGGCAACCCTCTTAAATAATTCAACTTGACACGCCTATTCGATTGATTTTACTCCAGACGGAACCTTCTCAAACCACGCCCATTCCTAATAATCAATTTCCTACTCACTTCAACTTCTCGAACATGCCTTAAATGACCATATTGTCTTCAACTTCAACACCCATTTTCCTGTGTCAGAAATCTTTCTGTCCATGTTTAGAACAAACACTAATAGGAGTAATCACTCTATGTCACGAACAAAAATATCCGTCACCCTCTTAATTTGACTTGACGCTTGGAGGTAAATCCTCCCAGTTCACGCCCCTCAGTAAGATCAATGTCTCAGTCACGCTTATAGTTGAATTATGTCATCAGATCCATCGTATTCACCCCTCGTATTTGCTCATGGTCCTCAACTTGAGCCCTATACCACACCCTTTTGATTTGCGAAATTTCCCCACCACGCTTCCTTGTTCGCTTATTGTGTCAGTTGTTGGCCAGACACTTTTGATTACGATAATCACCTGCATCAAGTAGTGATCTCCCAATATTACTGACGAACTGCGATAGCTCTCTTGAGTTATCATACATGACACAACTATTTCAGTGACTTTACTCAAAGCCCAGTTATTTGCAACCATACCTACTAATGACAGTCGATTTCCTAGCAACACTCGATTCTCGAATATGCGTTTGATTACATGCCCCTTTATTTGAACTCATGACCATACCTATTTTCCTGTGTTAGAGAATTTGAAACACGTTTATTACAAACGTCGATGAAAGTCATTCTTCTACATTATGAACAATGCCGTCATACTTTTAATTGAACTTCACACGCCCACTTCAGCGAGTACGCCCAAAAGGCATTCTCTTCTAGCTCACGCCTTATAATATCATTCAATTTTCCAGTCACGCCTACTGTTCGATTTTGCCATTATACCCATCGTATTGATCCATCCTATTATAATTAAACCCATCGTACTTAACATCGTTTCTCAACAAAACTCTCAACATTTACAGAGTTTTCACACAACGTTTTTGATGTTTGATTATAGTCACACCTGTTATTCTAAATCAGAAATTTTTTTTGCTTTATCCATCACTGACGCTAACAGAAGTCAGCTCTCTGCATGACAAGTTATTTTCGTTGCTCTTTCCAGCTATCAAACTTCATACGCCCACTCAAGCGACCACGCTGGAGGCGCAACCTCTTTCTATACCACGCCCTGCAATAACTATCGATTTTAAGGTCACGCTGACTTTTCGAAATGCCTCAGAATACAATATTGTCTTCTACATTGCTCAGCCAAACACTTGCCTTATGCCATGTTTCCGAACCACGCCCCTCATTTCAACCTATAGTCATGCCCATTTCCCTTTGTCATCCTATTCGCAAAAAGTTCAAATTGTGGAGTGCGCATTACTCTTGCCCACTTGCCACACAAAATATTTTTCATCATATCCTCATCGCGAGATGGTGCTATGGAAAACAATGACGAACTGAAAAAGGAAAAGATATAGGTATCAAACATCAGCATTGCTTTGACTTGATCTGTAATTTCTTGGCACTGTCTGTTTTTCCTGCTATGTGACAAGGCTAAGGCTTGTCATATGAGCCACTTTTGTAGCAGTGAATCATATGTGAGGATTCTCTAAACCCCCATAAATCTTTAGTATATGTAGCATGGTATGAAGTAATGGACCTAAGAGCCCTAGAAATCAATTCGCAGGTCTGAAATGAATCAGGTAGGGGAAAAAAATCTCTTTTAGAATCATTGAAAACCTGCAATTTGATTTTTGGGGTCGTTAGGTCGATTTCTTCATACCAAGCTTCATATTTGATCCCTTCCTCTATTATTTTCATGATTCCTCTCCTTCTTTATACGTTTCTTCCACTTTTTTCGTGATAACTCTGCCGCTCTGGATTCGGTACTTTATACAGGCACAAAACATCAAATCTTTCGCGGAAGGGTATGAGGGGAATCTTCTTGGCGAAATCTTTCCCAGTGAGGCATCAAAGGGAATTCTCTGTGCAAAAAAGAACGCCTTCTATACCTATGCTCGGATTCGAGCCAAAGGCTTTCCGTTTTCGAAAGACGGCTCTATCAGGAGAGGTTGAAGAAAGAAGGATGAAAATTGGGACGAAATGAGACGAGAGGGAAAGAGAAAAATAAAATGAATGAAGATGTAAGATTAGAGCTAAGAAAATTGGCGGAAGGTATGGAGATGTGCTTCATGGAAGAGAGACGGAGGCAGAGGTAGAGATAGAGAAAATGAGAAGTGAAGTTAAAGGAGAGGCTGTCATATGAAAGCGCAAAGAGAATAGAGAATGAATGGACGTGGAAATGAAGACCGATGCAATTCGGAACAAGGAGAATAGCAGAACAGGGAGGAGGGAAGGAAATATGCATGGGTTCAATATGAAAGAATAAAAAAAAACACATTGTAATGTAAGGGTGAAGTAAGAGTAGATTCAGTTAAATGTATGAGAACAGGGGATGAGGTAAGAAAAAAGCAGAAGAGAAGGAAAAAGGAAGAAGAGTAAAAAAAAGATAATAAAGAATAGAATGCAGGAGAATAAAGGATACGCTTCTATAATGTAGCTGGAATAAAACGAAAGGATAGGGAGTTTATAGAAAATTTGGGTTAATGGAAAGGCATAGTGATAACTGAGACATCGCTAAATGAGCAGGAGTTAATAAAAGCAAAGAAAAGGCTACCAGGGAGATACATGAAGGAAATAAGTCAAAATTTGATAGCAAAGAAGGAAGATGAGAATTGTTCAAAGCAACACAAGGCAGGATTGATGACAGAACAGATGATGATGGGAGAAGAGAGGTAAAAAATATTGATGGTCTATGTGAATAGAGATATAGAGAGGATAACGGAAGAATACAATT
The DNA here is from genome assembly GCA_011762715.2 of Neuroterus valhalla. Lineage (NCBI taxonomy): Eukaryota > Metazoa > Arthropoda > Insecta > Hymenoptera > Cynipidae > Neuroterus > Neuroterus valhalla. Next base: position 30,430 of record WSXT02169411.1, on the reverse strand, counting down.
ATAATTAAACAATCATATGCAAGAAAAAGAGGAACAATCGTAGATTATGTTCTTGTTGACAAAGAGTTTAGAGACAAGATACAAATGCTTGAGATAGGAGAGTATGTAGATTCCGACAATCTCCCACCAATAGTAACAGCTGATAGAAGGAAGGGTCACGAACAAAAAAGAGCAAGGGGAATGAAAACAGGAAAAGAGTAGAAAAAGGTAATGAGCCAGCAGAGGAAATGAGAGAATTCAGAGGAAAGATAAGACTGGAGAAAATGAGAGAACAAAATATTGAATAAGAGATGAAAATGATAATGGAACAGATTGAAAGAATTTCAGAAGATACTATTCAGAAAGAGGACAGCAAAGGGGAAATGAAGTCAGCGGAGGAAGAAGAGGCAGTCCGCATAAGCAACGTGGGAAAAAAAAGAGTAGAGAAAGAAAGCGAGGAAAGGATCAAACAGGAGATTGAAATAAAATATTGGGAAGAATACTTTAGAGATCTGTCAGAAGGAGTAGAAGAGAAAATAATAAGAGGAGGAAAAGAGGGAGAGGGAGAAGGCAACGAAGATCTGGAATCTGGGATAAAGAGTGTGAATAACGGAATGAAGAAATTGAAGGAGTTGGCGTGGATGATACGCAACAGGATATGGGAGGGCGAGAGGTTTACCAAAACCATAGGAAGAAGAGTAAAAGGGTTGAAATGAGATAGGGAAGATGCAAGAAAGATATATAAGATAGACATTCGAAGTGGAATTCATAGCGACTGATTATATGGTGACAAAAGAGACCCGAAGGGATGAGTTAGGAAGAAGTGCAGGAAAGGGGGCGTTGAGATTCGAGAAGAAACTAAGAGAGGAAGAGGGCTAGAAGTTATCGAGAAGGTGTTTCGAAGGGATGGGAGGAAGAGGTAAGATAGCTCTAGGATAAGCGAGTTGTGAAGAGGGTAGGGAAGAATTTTCCAGAAATGATGAGGTAGGGACAGAAAACATTAAAGGTTAGAAGGAATGAAAAACAAGGAATAAAGGAATGGGAAACAAGGAATGTATGGAGAGAAGGTGGGAGGAAAGGCGATGAAAAAGAATAGCTTTATGGAGACTAGGAAATCAAGCAAGGGAAGCAATGTATTGGGAGGAGGATGAAAAGAGAATATTTTTAGTATGCGAACGGGTGAGGGAGGCATGGGAGCATGCTCAGGATGAACGTATTTACGTAAACATTCAGGATTCGTGGTGGATTTTCTCGAGCATAATTTGAGGGAAAAACAATACCTTATCACAATAGGGGTAATTTCCAGCTCTCATTTAATGAATAAATAATGTGCTCCAGAGCCTCCTCAAAGACAGAAACAATAGAATTATCAGATTCAATTTTTATTCCTTTTGTTGCTGATCCTGGTACTGTTATACTAAATACCTGGAGAGCTGCGGGACTCATGGAAATGACGTCACTGGCTTCCTTTAGTGCTCGGGACGCCAGCATTTCTCCTTCAGCGGCAATCACTTTGGCTCGAGCCTCTCTGGCAGCTTCCGCTTCTGTAGCCATGGCTCGTTGCAACTGAACCGGAAGTCGAACGTCCTTTCTGAATCAAAGACAGACTAGACATTTGTTATCCTCTCTCGCTTTTTGCTCCACAATTTTTAGGTGTAATGTCAATTTTCTGTTTCCCGACTTCTATTTGGAGAATACAAAGCTAAAGATTTTTCAAGAGGATAAAAAATGTATTTCAAGTGCTACGGAAAACCTTTATTCGGAACAGTAAAGGATACAAGATGTCCCGCGGGCAACACGATTGCATCTTCCATATCGCCAGAAGGGGTTTGGGAATAGAATAGAGTGTGATTGAATATTATACAATTGAGTAAATCGGGCGCGGAGGATTGGAAACCAAAAACGTCTTGCAATAAAAGGTTTATCTCGTTCTGTCAATACCTGGGTAAAATTTGGAGATTCGTAAAATAATTTGAAAATTGCTTTCTCGGATTCTTATGCTCCATCCCCGTATTAATTTGGATAGAGAAAAAAGAAATAAATTTTTTCTGTTCCGGGAAAAAAGTGATATCAAGGGGTCGTGCATGCCCTATAAAGTTTACATCGTATATCTCATAAGGAAAAGAGATGCTTTTATAAACTTTGTTCTGAATCCTCAATATCACCTGAAGAGAAGAAGAATGTTGAGAGAAGGATAGAAGAGGAGAAGGGAAGAAGATAGTTAAGAAAAGAAGGTAGGGAGTGCGCTGAAAGAGCAAGAAAAGAGTTCGAGGGAGAATAGAAGAGGAGTAAAGGAGAAGAGAGTTGAGAGAAGAAGAGGAAAATAGAGTTAAAAAGGGAGCTCAGGAGAAATTCAACAGAAGAAGAGAAGAAGAAAGTTAAGAGAAGAAGAGACGAAAAGAAGAAGAGAGTTGACAGGAGAGAAGAAGAGAGTTAATAGGAGAGAACAAGAGATTTGAGAGTAGGAGAGAATAAGAGATTTGAGAGTAGGAGAGAATAAGAGAGTTGAGAGAATAGAAGATAAAGAGGAGGAAAGAGTTTTGGGGGAGAACGAAACAGTCAAAAGAAGAAGAAAAGATGAGATTTAGGAGAAGACGAATGAGAGAAAAGAAGAGAAGAAGAAGATATAAGTAGGAGAAGAAAAAAAAGGAGAGGGTGAAATAAATGAAAGAGCATGAAAAGGGAGAGAAGACGAGAGAAGATAGTTGAAGAAAGACGAGAAGAGGAGGAGAAGAGAGTTTCGAAAAGAAGAGAGAGAGAGAGACTTCTATATGGAGAATACAAAGCTAAAGATCTTTCAAGAGG
>WSXT02169411.1:4350-27546 GCA_011762715.2 Neuroterus valhalla | reverse complement strand
GAGAAGAGAGTTTCGAAAAGAAGAGAGAGAGAGAGACTTCTATATGGAGAATACAAAGCTAAAGATCTTTCAAGAGGTTGAAAAATGTATTTCAAGTGCTACGGAAAACCTTTATTCGAAACAGTAAAGGAAACAAGATGTCCCGCGGGCAACACGATTGCATCTTTTTTATCGCCAGAAGGGGTTTGGAAATAGAATAGAGCTATATGCAATTGAGTGAATCGGGGGAAGAAAATTGGAAACCAAAAAAGTCTTGTAATAGAAGATTTCATTTTTGTTCTCTAAGTAACTGTGCAAAATTTTAAATGTACAAATAATTGGAGGGTGAAAAGTAGGCTGATCCATAAATTCCTTTGGAAATGGTTTTTTTGGATTTTTATGCTCCACCCCGAAATTAATTTTGAAAGAAAGAAAAAGGAATTAATTTTTTATGTTTCGGTAAAAAGGTGTTTTAAAAGGATCGTGCATGCCCTATAAAGTTCAAATCGTATATCTCATAGGGGCAACAATTCTTTTGTAAACTTCGTTCTGCATTCTCAATCTCAGCTACAGAGCAGAAGAGTGTTAGGAGAAGAAGATAAGAGGAGAAGGGAAGAAGATTGTTAAGAAAAGAAGGTAGGGAGGGAATTGGAATAAAACGAAAGAAAAGAGTTCGGGGAAGAATAGAAGAGGAGAAAAAAAGGAGTAGAGATTTAAGAGAAGAAAAGAAGAAGAGAAGAAGAGAATTGAAAGAAGTATAAAAAAGAAGAGAAAAAGAGAGTTCAGAGAGAAAGAGAAGAAGAGAAAAATAGAAGGAGAAAATAAGGGGAAGACGAATGAGAGACGATAAGAGAAGGAGAAGAAATGATCAGAAAAGAAGGAGGATGTGAAAAGGAGGAGATAAGAATAGAGGAAGAGAGTTCAGGGCAAAAGAGAAGGAGAGAGGAAGGTGAAGAAGATAAGACAGGAAGAAAAGAGGCAATGAAAGAGGATAAGAAGAGAAAGACAGAATGAAAGAGGAGAAATGAAAAGATAGTTGAGAAAAGTCGAGAAGAAGAGGGAAAAAGGGAAAGAGAGTTTGGAGAAGAAGAGAGGGAGGAAGGAGAGAAAAAGAGAAGATGAGAGAGAAAGAGAAGGGGGAGGCGGTCAAGAGAAGGAGAAGGTCGAAACAAGAAGAGAAGAAGAGAAGAAAAGAGGAGGGAAAAATAGTTTTGAAAGGAAAATAAGGAGAAAGTTAAGAGAAGAAGAGAAGAAAATAGTTAAGAGAAGAAGGGAAAAAGAGAGTTGAAAGGAGAGAAGAAGAGGTTTGAAAGTAGGGGAGAATAATAGAGTTAAGAGGAAGAAAAAGTTGAGAGAAGAAGAAAATAAAGTTAGAAAAGGAGATGAGGAAAGAGTTAAGCGAAGGAGAGGAAAAAAAATTTATGAGGAGAACAGGAGAAAAGAGGTAATATGAAAGAACAAGAGATTCGAAAGCAGGAGAGAATAAGAGAGAAAGGAGAAAAAGAGAGTTGAAAGAAGGAGAGATAAAGAGGAGGAAAGAGTTCCGAGGAGAAGGAGGAGAAAAAAGTCAAGAAAAGAAGAGAAGATGGATAGGAGATAAGAAAAGAGGAGGAAAAGAAGAGAAGGAGAAAAGTAGATAAGAATAAAAAGCTAAGAGAAGAAGAGAAAATTAGAAGGAGAGAATCAAGAGAAGACGAATGAGACAGAAGAAGAAAAGGAGAGGAGTTGAGTAGGAGACAAGAATAGATGTAGCGAAAGAAATAGTATGAAGAAGGAACCGAGAGAAAAGATAGTTGAGGAAAGACTAGGAGAAGAGGAGAAGAGAGTTTAGAAAAGAAGAGAGTCAAGAGAAAAAGGAGCGAAGAAGAGAATAAGGGAAGAGGGAGTAAGAGGAAGAAGAAAGTTGTCATAAGAAGAGAAGGAGATAAGGAGAAAACCAAAACTGTCTGGCGTGCTTTTTCATTATTTTGCTCGCAGATTGAAATTCAGCGGGATAAAATACAAAAAAATGGTCCCTTTTGGTTTGCTGAGCCCAATACTTTCAAGAAGAGTTAAAATTGATAAAAACATGGATTCGTTTTTAATATACTTTTCAGTTCGAAAATATAATAAGTTTTTTCAAGGTTTGAATTGCCCCATCAGCCTCAAGTTTTTTTTGGGCTTTTTTTGAATGCAAAACTATGTGGAAAGAAGACCCGTGTTTTTTTCATTTGATCCCCAATAACGGATTTATCCCGAATAGATGTCTAATAGCAATGAAAATTTTCAAATATTTTCGAATCTGTTATAAACAAATAGACGGATGGAAATTTTCTCGTGGAAAAGAACAGCAATTCGTAACTGAATTTTCACTGAATTTGAATGTCTTACGGACAAATAAAGTATTTAGTCAAATTGCTGCAAGTTAATAAATAATAATTTGTTATACAGAAAGAAAATTCATAAACGAATATCCATATCAGGTATTTTAATGGATTAAATTAGGTTTTTTATATGGAATCGATCATGAATCATTTCGAAATAAAACTATCAGTATCATTTTGGATCAACAAATGAAAATTTTTTATTTTTTAAACTACCTCAATTAACAAATGCTTCATTTGGCTGTTTTTGGATGTACGAATTTGATTTTTTCGATGTGATCAACTCTAAATAACTGAATCCTGAATTTTCAAGGTCATTTTTATAAAAGTGAAGAATTTCATTGTAAACAACAATTGTTTGAATAATTAAGTATCATTTAATGTGCAATTATACATATCCACACATAGAATACAATTTTCCTACGGTAATAACATCCAGTTATACAAAGATGATTTCTTTGTATGAATGAATGATATTCGATGATTTTTTCAAGAAATCTAAACAACAAATGCATTATTTGGCTATTTTTGGAGAAACATACTCGATTTTTCAAATGTAGTTTACTGTAAATGACTAACTTCTTAATTTTAGAGAATATTTTGATAACATTAAACTATCTTATGGCAAAAAATGTGTTAAAAAAATTAATACTACTTTATATACAATTTAACATACTTAGAAATAAAGTACCGTTTCTTTCATGGAATTGACAAACACATTATTGAGTAATGATTTCTCGTAATGAACCGACAAGATTTGATAGTTCCTATATAACTGGCTGTTGATCGGGTGGAAAACCCCGTATTTTATTTGTTTATTGTACACAATTGTATATAAAATAATGGAAAATTTGTTTGAACGAATGTTGTAAAGAACCTAATTGTTTAAAGTCATCAAAATGATTTGAAAATTGGAAATTAGTTATTCACAGTTGATCACAGCGAAAAAAACAAGTTCGTACTTCCAAAATAGCCAAATAATGCATTTGTTATTTTACTTAGTTCAAACATTCATTAAATGTTATCGGTTAGTAGGAAGAACTTATTGCCACATAACTGTATGTTAATCCTGTGAAAAAAATGTTTTCTAATTTGTAAACATGTATAATTGTATATAAAATGTTAAAAATTTGATTAAACGATCGTTATTCACAATGGAATTGTTTAATGTCATCAAAATGTTCTGGAAAATTTAGAACTTACTCATAAAAAGTTGATTACACTGGAAAAATTAAGGTGGTGTCTCTAAAAATAGCCAAATAGTGCATTCGTTAATTGCGGCCGTTCAAACAATTATCAAATGTTATAAATTCATAGAAAGAAATCATTGCTGAATAACTGGCTGGTAATTCGGTGGAGAAAACCGTATTTTATCTGTAAAAATGTATAACAGTTGTTTAAATTGAAAAAACAAAGTTCCTACCTCCAACAATAGCCAAATAATGCATTGGTTATCTTAGTTTGTTCAAAAAATTATCAAATGTTATAGTTCATCAAGAAGAACTTATTGCTTAAAAACTGGAAGGTAATTCTGCGAAAGAAATGTTTCCTAATTTGTAAGTATTCATAATTGTAGATAAAATCGTAAAAATTTGTTTACACAATCGTTGTTCACAATAAAATTGTTTACTGACATTAGAATGTTTATGAAAATTTAGAACTTACTCATAAAAAGTTGACTACACTAAAAAAAAGTAGCTAGTGCCTCAAAAAAAAGCTAAATTGTGCATTTGTTAATTAAGGTTGCTCAAACAATTATCAAACGTTATAAATACATAGCAAGAAATCATTGCCTAATAACTGGCCATTTATTCGGTGTAAAAAACCGTATTTTATTTGTAAATATGAATGATGGTATATAAAATGATGAAAAACTTGTTTGAACAATTGTTTTCAACAAAAGAATTGTTTGATGTCATCAAAATGTTCAAAAAAAATCAGAAGTTAGCCACTCACAGTTAATTACATCGAAAAAATCAAGTTTATACTTCCATAAATAGCCAACCAATGCACTCGTTATTTTAGTTCGTTTAAACAATTGCCAAATATTATCGATTAATAGGAAGAATTCATTGCTCAATAAACAAATGTTTGTTCTATGAAAAAATGGTTTCCTATTCGTATATATGCATAATTGTATATGAAATAATAACAATTTATTTAAACAATCGTCGTTGACAATAAAAAAGTTCACTGTCATCGAAATGTTCTTAAAAATTTAGAACTCACTTATAAACAGTCAATCGCAATAAAGAAATCAAGTTGGTGCCTCCGAAAATAGCCAAGTAGTTCATTTGTTATTGAAGTAGTTTACGAAATTATAAATTTTTAATTATTGACCAAATATGCCACTAAAGTTTTATTTTCAAGTAGCATATGGGACATTTTCGAAATTATTTCTAAAAGTTTTCTAAGAATAATATTGAATAGAATATTGGATATTGAATAGATAAATAAGAAGAAATTCAAAAATCAGGATTATAATTGTCTTCTGAAAATCACTTTGTCCACGGATGTTTTTTCCCCTACTTTGCGCCAGACAACCTATTCTTTTTGTGAGGCTGTGTAATTTTTCATTCTGGAAATTATTCTCTCCTTTCCACGGTGGTGATTTGCTCTGGAAATGATTTTTTGTTTCTGAATGCTAAGTGAGACAAAGGAGGAAGAGGTTTCATTCGGAAGTAAAAGAGAGGGGGAATTTCCGTGATGAAAGACACATAATATTTCATCTGAGCCGGCTTTCCATGTGGCAAGTTTGTAGGGCTTATGTTTATTTTAGGAATTCAAATTCTCATATTTACATCTCGACCCGCTCCACCTTGACGCCCCATGGATCTGTGGCTTCATCGAGGGAGGTCTGCATGGTGTGAGAAATGGTTTCTCGCTCAGCAAGAATCTCAGCCAGACTTCGCATTCCCAGAACAGTGCGCAGAGTACTTGCCGCCAATAACCTTGTGGAGTGGCTTGCAAAATAAAGAAAAAATTACCTCATGGAAAAATAAAGAAAAAGGTTTAATTTTTCTTTTTTACTGGGACTTCAATATATGTGCGAAAGGATGGAGGAGGAAAAAAATTGTATCATATGTTATGCAATAAAAACAAAAAGGAGAGGGAAAAGTTTGAAGAGGAGGCAGAGAGGACGTGGACGGAAGAAGAAGTAGGGAATGGAGTAAATGGAGAGTAGATGGAAGGGTTGATCAAGAGATGAGTCAGGAAAAGGAGAATACTTCTTGGAATTGTTAGAAGAAGTAGAAGAAGAAACACTGAGATTAGGGGGGAAGGAAAAGAAAAAAGGAGAGGGGAAAGACATCACAAAGAAGAAACAGAGATGGTGATGGAGTATAGCTATGGTACAGATGATAGTAGAGTTGTACATAAATGGAGATATTAAGGGTAAAACAGAGGGGTTAAAATAACTGATGGAGAGAAATGAAGGAGGTGCGGATTCAATTGTAGGAAGAGTGTTAAATGCAAAAACAGAAGGAAACAGTAGAAAAGAATGGGCAGAAGAAGGGAAGGAGACTGAGAGAAACTCTAGAGACAAGTAAGAGTAGGGAGAGGAAGGAAAATTACTGAATAGATTGGGAGAACAAGGATAATTAATCTGGAATAAGAGTATAGAGGAGGAAAAGGAGGAAAGTATATTTATGCAGAGAAGGAAGGGGGTAGGGAGGAGTAAGAGAAATAGAATGTGTTATTGTTGACAACAGGATGAGAAAAACATTAGAAGGCTAGAAACGAGAAGAATGTATACTTGTACCATCTCAAATTTCAGTGCCATCATAGGATAGGAAGAAAGGGATACAAGCAAACAAGAGCATAGGAAAAATGAGAGCGAGAGATAAAAAGGAAGGAAAGGTTCAAGATCGCCGGGGGAACAGTAGAATTACGAGCAAAGATGAAGATGGTAAGAACCGTCGTAAACTGTTGGAAAGAATTGGATGGAGTGCAAATAAGGAATAGCTGTGATGAGGATTGTAAGGAGGAATAAAAAGACGCAGGAAAGTGAAACAGGAGAAAGAGAAAAGAGAGAAGACTAGTATATAAAAATACAGAAAAAACTAGGCATAAAGTGCGCGAAACGATACATGTGAAGAAATGAATAGTGAGAGAGGAAGCAGGAAGGGCTATCACGAAAGGAAGAGTATAGAAAGTAGCAAATAGAGAAGAGAGAAGAAGGAAGAGATTTCATCAAGAGATTTTATCGTGAGAATGGGAAGAATATTATTTGGAATCCTTAGGGAGATTGACAAAGAAAATAAATGAGAAAGGAAAAGAGTAAACGGAAAAGTACCAAAAAAAAGGTTATCACGAAAGGGAAAATAGAGACTATGACAGGGTGATTAAGAGAGGGAAAGGCAGGAGGTATATATCAAAGTCCCGAAGGAAAAAAGAAATGTAAGGGAAGGGAACTGAAGAAGTGAGCGTAGATAAGGTGCAACAGAGCGGCTGGTCAAGGATGTAGAAAGAAGGGGCAGTGGTACGTAGAGTGAAATAATCAGAAGGAGGTGAGAGGTAGAGGAAGAAAAAGTGTAAGGAGCGAGGAGGAAATGGCATTGGTGAAATGGGAGGTTGAAGACATGAGAGACAAGTAATGTGAGGGAAAAGGTTGTTACATGAAAGTGCGGAAAATTAGAGGTTAATTTGTGTTGGGAAGCGTGTGGTGAGATTAGGATAAAGAGAAAGGAAACTTGGTATCATGTGCAAGTTCAGGGGAAATGGCGAGGAAGGGGAACAGAAGAGATGAAAATGCGGAATGAGTGGAATAAAGTGAATGAAGAATGAAGTGAGGGAGAAATCGTATGATATGCTACTGAAATATTGCTGGGTAAGAAAGGAGGGTTAGGAAATTCATGAAACATTCGGGGCAATGCATGGATGAAGGCGTGGCTACACCAGAGAAGATGGGAAAAAATATGGAAAGAGGTAGAGGAATGTGAGGAATGATGATGGGAATAAGGGAGGCGTTCAAAGAAGAGAATAAAGATAAGAATATCTGGAAGAACAGGTAGGAGGATTGCAGGTAAAAGAGATCATGATAGGAGAAGAAATGTGAAAGATTGCAGGGGTAAATGATATTAGATGTGTAGCAAAATACGGAGGCTTTACGAAAGTTGGTGAAAGAGGAAAGAAAAGGTGTTAATATAATCATTGGAGGAGATTCCGTTTCAAGAATAGGAAGAAGAGGGAAAACAATAGGGAAAAGAAAAGGATGGGACTGGAAAACAGAATACTAAATCAAAAGGGAGGGATACAAAGGAGGAAAGAGGGATCTGCAATGGATCATGTTATTCTTGACGAGCAGGTGAGGGACAACATAAGGAGACACAGAATAGTGGAGCACGTTGACTTGGATCATCCCTCACTAATAGTGACAGTATGGAACTAGGAAAGTAGATAACGGAAAACAGAAAAGAAATGGAAGAAACGAAAAAGAGTAGGAAAATGGATTGGTCAGCAGAGGGGATAGAAGAATTTAGGGAAGAGAATATATTGTTTCGAAAATTCGAATATAAAATTCGTGAATGTAAGCAACAATCTACAGAGATACGAGAAAATGAATTCTTAGAACACAATGTGCTCTAGAAATGATAATTCCATGAAACTTTTGAAGAATTTTCTAAGATAAACCATAAACATTTGCAATACTATTGGAAAAATCCTTTCAAAAAGACCTAGAATGTTAGAAAATTATCTATTTCAAACCTTACCCTGATGTTTAATGCTATAGTAATAAACATTTGTATTATCAGTCAAAAAAATTTTAGCCTACTTTGAAATAGTTTACGATACCATCTGCAAGAAGCATAATATTTAAAAGCTGTTTATTTATCATAAAATAGAGATAGAAAATTTCATGAGAATTGTGACCTAGAAATCATAATCATGTATTAAGAATAGGCTATGAATAATATTTCAGGAAGGTTAACTCATTTTCAAGCGATTTTTCTTGTACTTTGTACACCATCTTTCAATTTGTTTATCAACACGTTACATTTTATTATACTAACACTCAAATTTTTGTACGTTTCCTGATGATGGAGACTAAGAAGATGGTGAAAGAGATGGGAAATAGAATAAAAAGTATAAAAACCACAAATAGTAGTTCAGTTTTGTGACTGGTCAGAATAATGATGAGGAAAGGTGGAGAAGAATTTAGACGAAAGAGAGAGGAAGGAAAGGAAAAAACTTATCAAGTGCGGTGTCAGGTAACTAGAAGGGGGTAGAAGGTAGGAGGGGTTCAATAAGAAAAATTAGAAAGTAAAATGAAAAGACAGAGCAATGGAAGGAATGGTGTTGAGAAAAAGGCAGGAATAAATAACAGGGAAGGATAGAAGAGCGATGCAGGAAGAAATAGAAAGATTATTGTTAGAAGAAATAAAGACGGAGAAAGAAAGATAGCAGATTGTCAAATACATGTAAACGGAGATATGCAGGAGGAATCCAAGGAGATCAAGAACTGACGGAAGAAAACAACGGTGGGATTAGGTTTGAATAAGAGTAGATTAAATTTTTATTCTGGGACAAGAGATAGGGAGGGGAGTGATCAGAGAGGAGAGCAACAAAGAGAATCCAAAAACGAGATACTTAATGGAAAAGAGAAGGAAGGGCTGAAGTGCTTGGAAGAGATGGGATAATTTGCATTAACGAAAGAGTAGAGTGAAATGGGGAAGGTAAATATACACGTTTAGGAGGTGGAAAAGGAACGATTATTGATTATGTGATGAAGGACTGGATAGCTATGTAACAGAGAAGGGCAATAAACAAATAACAAGAACAGGTAGGAAGGATTGTTCAATAGAAGAAAGGTTAAAAAGAGGATCATAGGATATTAAGGTGGTGGAATAGATAAAGTATTTTATGGATCTGTTAGGAGGAGTAGAGAATGGATCAAGGGAAAGAGTTAAAGAGTGAAGGGAAAGAGTCGACTAAGGAGACACAACAAGATAAGAAATAATCAATGTTTCAGGAATGGTGAAAGAGCGGGAAGCACCTGGTTTTAATGAAATCCCAAATATAGGAGGAATAAACGAGAGGGATAGTTTCATCTTTCTGTTTGCAAATTTTACTGCTGCGTAAAAATCTGGGTTAGTTTTGTTTAAGGATCAATTTTCATTGTAGAACTGGATAATACGTTTTCTAGAATCAAGATAAACTTTGCTTGGAGGTAGGGGCTAAAAAGAAGGAAGATACGGAAGAAAAGTATAATAGAATGATAGGGATAATGATATAGGGGTAGGGGCCAATAGGATCACCATACCTTGGTAGAAAGCGGAAGGAAATAAGTGAGAGGGAGAAAGAATAAATATAAGTAGTAAGGGAGAAAATAGATCAAGAGGTTCGAGAAAATGTTGGGAAATATATTGGTAGGAAGTGAAGAAGAGGAAAAAGTAGACACGCCTCCATAAAAACAAGAGAGTAATTGATTCAGTGAGAAATGATGGAAGACAAAAAGAAGGTGGAGGAAAAATATTGAGGAATAGGTGTCACGACAAATGCAGGTGAAATGGAAACGGATTGGAGGAGACTACTAAAAACCGTAGGGGAAAAAGTAAAATGAAAATCTGCGAGCGCCTTAGCCCTCTTTATTTTCTTCCTGATTTCCGCTCACACGATACAATCTTCCCCATTTCCCAGGCCGTGGGGGCGAGAAGGCACCAAGCGAAATTCAGGATTTAGATTTTGACGGTGGTAGACCGCGAGCGGATTTCGGGTACGCCCAAAAAACTGAGGAGTAATAAACCAGGGACGATAAGGCAGAAGGGCAAGAATGAGAAAAATCGATGAGAGAATAAGAATTTTCGATGGAGGGGGCAAAAGAAATTCAATGCTAAGAGAATTCCAAGATAACTCTTGAAAAAAGGAAGTTTGGAGAAAAAAAATTTTGACTGAAGTGAAGTGGGATAGAGTGGAGTTAAGTGGATTAAAGTCTCGTGGAGTGGAAGTGAGGGGATGAAAGTTTAGCAGAGGGGAGTGAAGTGGATTAGAGTGGATCAGAGTAAAGTGGAGTGGAGTGGATTGGAGTGGAGGTAAGTGGAGTCGACCGGAGTAGAGTGGATTGGAGTGGAGTTATGTAGAGTGGAGTTGAGTTGAGTTGAGTGGAGTGGAGTTGAGTTGAGTTGAGTGGAGTGGAGTGGAGTGGAGTGGAGTGGAGTGGAGTGGAATGGAGTAGAGTGGAGTGGAGTAGAGTGGAGTGGAGTGGAGTGTAGTGGAGTGGAGTGGAGTAGAGTGGGGTGGAGTGTAGTGGAGTGGAATGGAGTGGATTGGAGTAGAGTGAAGTGGAGTGGAGTGGAGTGGAGTGACCATCTTCAGCCAAGTTGGTAAGGGAGCTTAGAAGGATCGTCAATTTGAAAAAACACGTCATGCTTCTGTAAAGACTCTCAAACCCAAAAAACAAAAAAAATATTTTTTTGTTAAATTATATGATTTCTGAAACGTTATACATGAATAAGGATATTAGTCTGTTTTGAATTCCAATCTCAAAGAATAATCTCTTCTGAGCCGCCCAGAGGAGGAAATTCAATGAAACAAAAATTTTAAATACAGTTGAATCGAAATTGATGATTTCCTAACTATTGTCCGCTCCCTGGCCGTTGAAGGAAGAGGAGTTGGAAAATGTTTGGGAGAGAGAAAAGAAGAGATATTTGAGGAGGAAAATAGGAAAGGACCACTGGGCATATAAGGGATGGAGGGAAAAAAAACCTGCTGAGCACTGTTTTTGAGAGTGCCTAATAAACAGACTTGGGAGTGATGTTGGAAGCAGAAAAGAAAGAGAGAGGCGCAACTAGGCAGAGGCAATCTGCATTCATGAGCATATGCAGATGACAAAGTTCCAGTAGCAGATGATGGGATAGGGATCAATTTGTTGATGAGAGAGTTCAAAGAATATTTGAGAGAAGAATATTTTAAAGTGAATTATTGGGGCCGAGATAATATGTCCAAGGAAAGGGGAGTATAGATGAAAGTACGACTGATTATAGATTGCGTAGTGGTGGAGCTGATGAAAGAGTGCTGATAACTAAGATTTTAGTTCAAAGAAGGATCGAAAGAAGAGCTGCAGGTTAAAGAGAGATTCAAATGTGCAAGCAAAGTGATGGAACAAGTACGAGGTATAAGGCCAAGAAGGTTCAAGTACGAATAGAGAGTGAAAAAGTGGATGGTCGATTTTCATGAATAATCAAGGTTGAGTTATATAGAGTAGAAATTTCGGGAGTAGAATAGAGTAGAATGGAGTTGAGCACAGTGACTAGAGAAGAGTAGAGTTTAGTAGAGTGGAGATGAGAGGATTGCATCGGAGTAAAATGGACTAGAGTAGAGAGGATCTGAGTGAAGGTTAGTGAAACATAGTGTAGAGGAGGGGAGTGTAGGGAAGCTGAGGGAGGCAGTTCAATGAAATCGTTGATAATAAAACATATCAGATCTATTTATGAACTCCCGAACCTAGAAAAGGAAGAGAGTAAAGTTAAATAGATCAGGATTGAGAAGTGTCCTATGCAGGAGAGTAGACTGGAGAAGATGAGAGGAGAGTGGAGTAAAGTTAAATATAGTAGAGCAAAAAGGATCAGAGTAAAGGAGAGAAAAGCTGTTAGAACTACTGTTGCTCTCATAAGAGTATTTCCATTTCTTTTCCAGAAATGGAAAAAACGGGAGCTAATGGCAAGGCCGTCACATCCATCTGATGGGACAGTTTATAAGGATCGTCGAAAGGAAATATTTGCTAGTCGAGATTTTGATTTGGCATGCGATAAGAAAATTTGCTCCGGGTAAGGTTAGGATCGGAACGTGCGAGTAAAGCATAAGGACAAGTACAGGATATAGAGAAGAGGAGGTTGAATGACGTCTGGAGGTTTAGAGAGTAAATGTTTGACGGGCTAGCGTGATTCGTGTTAGATTATAGAGTAGAGAATTGGGTAAGGGAGTGGAATGGAAAAAAGCAGACCAACGGGATGTGGAACGGAATATAGTAGGCTGAAGTGAAGTGGAGTGGACTAGAGTAAAGTAAAGTAGGCTGGAGTGGAGTGTGATGTAGAGGAGTAAAACGGGTGGAAGTATATTAGGAAAGAGAAGAGTAGAGAAGAGTATAATGGAGTAAAGATTGGAGAAGTCTGGAATGGAGAAGAGTGGAGTAGAAGAGTGTGTAGTAGAGTAGTGTGAAGAGTAGTTGTAAAATCATTTTCGAATCAACGTAGTTATAAATTTCCATTGCAGAGACACATAAATGAGGAATCAGATAATTATTCACGCTCGTTACCCCTCAACAAGCTTTTTCTTTCAAAGTAATGGTTTTTACGAGAGTAATATACTTTCTGCTACTGCTTTATACTTGGGCAACACGTGCTGGTTTCGTATATTCTAATTTCACGGTCAGAAGCATCGGCCGTCGTTTTTTTTATTTGGCCAAGCCAGAGAGTGTTTCAGGAGTTACTTTTTCAGATCCTCTGCAAATTTTCTCATTACAGATCACGAATTTGCGCAGTGCAATGTTTGAATTTCCCGTAAACAGCTGTCCTAACGGAAAACAACCAGCAATCTGTTTCAGTTGGTTTCATCAGGTGGAAGCGAATTGCAAACGAGAACTGAAGTAGCGATAAATATTTGGATGGCTTGATTTAGAAAAAAATTCTGGTATCGAAACAGAGCGCGGAAAATACGCTCGACGCTATTTTATATCCACTGACAAAATTGAAATAGGAGGTAGGAAATTCGAAAATTCTGGGAAAATAGTAGAAAGAATTCATAGCGGATAAGGGACTTTGATTTCGAACTTTTCTTTTAGAAGAAATCATGCGAGGTTCAGTTTTTTATTTCCAGTTCGAATGCGACATCAAAATGCGGCCATCAAGGGCGTTGAAACACTGTTCCCAGTTACATTCCAAATAAGAAATTAAAAAAATTGGTCTAATAAAACGACGATATACATAAATCATATTCTATAGATTTCGAAGCAGCATAATTAAAAGAAAAATTAGTCTTCTTTATCCATAATGTGTCCCCAAAGGGGGGGGTATAGATAACTTCCATTCTTTCTCATAAGAAAATTGTCTTTTTTTCCCTTAGCCTTTAATACTTTCTAATTTATACATATTTACTGATAAAATTCAAGACAAAGGAGTCCTTCCTCCCTCATAATCCTTGCCATCTTTGTTTATCTTCCGTTCCTCTCATTTATCCTTCCACACATGTTCCCATATTCCTCCTTCTCATTCACATATCCTGCACTTCCTTTTCTTCCAAATACATCCCTTCCCTGATCTCGTTCCCCAAACTAAATCTTGCTATTCTGGTCCATCTCTTTTTTCCCAATCCCTTTTCTAAGTGCTGTAGTAGTCCTTCCTTTTTTTATCTTATACGAATTATTGCATTGAGATTCCATTACCTTCCCCATATTTCCATTAATTGCCTTTACTTATCTTTTTCTTCTAATTCATCAAAGTTTACTCTAATTTTCTCTCTTATATGTCTACCTGTAAGAAACTCCCTTTTTTCTTCTACCTATTTCGTTAACTCAATCGCCATTCCTCTTCTTTCTTCTGCCTCCTTCACACAATATTTCGCTCACTCCCCCTCTTTTCTCCCTTCAGCTTTTGTTCGTATTCCTTTGCCCTATTTGCTGCTCTGATACTTGATTTTTCCTCTTGCGTTTCCTTTCTCTCTCCATACATCCAGGTTTCCTCTGATCCACTCCTAGAGTCCATCTCAAATATCGTTCCTGTCACCAATCCATCCCCTACCGTTTTTCATCCTTTCTCTTATATGTGCTTTATGTCCTTTATTTGTTTGCGAAGTGTATCCAAAATATTTGAACTCTTATAACTTCTTCTATCTTTACTACCTTTCATCTCTCAGTCCATACTTGTCACCTTCCTCCTCCTTTTCTGCACCTCAGTGTCTTCGTCTTTCCTGCATTCAATTTTAATTTATTTTGTTCAAATACTTCTCCAACCCTGTTATTCGACCCGCCATCTCCCTTTCATCTCCTACCATCATTACTATATAATCTGCGTATGCCAGTGTATATATATTTATTTACTCCTTCCATTTTAACACCTTCCTACCCTTTTCTGCTCATTGCTTCTCTTCTTCCTCAACTTCTTTCTTCAATCTCTCCAATAATAACGTTACATATAACTTGTACAAGGTTGGCATTAGCGTCATTCCACTATAATCCTCAACCTCCTCTCCTTTGCCCTTTTTCAATATCGTTACCACTACCCCTTTTTCCATACCTAATTTAGAATTTCATCCATGCCTGGAGCTTTACCCTCTTTTATCATCCTTGAAGCATAGATTACTTCTTCTCTTGTTATTTCCTGTTCCTCGTCTCTTTCCCTTACCTCTCGTCCACCCTTCCTCACTTGGTGCTCCACCCCATATAGCAGATTCAAGAAAAACTTTCCCATTTTACGACCCCAATATCCTGG
Organism: Neuroterus valhalla; assembly: GCA_011762715.2. Taxonomy (NCBI): domain Eukaryota; kingdom Metazoa; phylum Arthropoda; class Insecta; order Hymenoptera; family Cynipidae; genus Neuroterus; species Neuroterus valhalla. Next base: position 12,782 of record WSXT02169411.1, on the reverse strand, counting down.
TATACCCTTTTCCCCCTTTCCCTCTCTCTATCACCTACTTTCCAAATTTCTTTTTCTGTTCTTGCCTTCCCCGTCTCCTCTTCAAACCTCCTATTTGGTTCTTCTTTTTTACTATCACACATCTCAGTACATTACTTCTTGTTTCTTCTTTATTATTCCCCACTACTTTTTCCTTTCCACCATCTTCTTATTTCCTTTCTCACTTCTTTATTTTTCTCTTTACATTCCTCATCCCATCCATTTTCTTTCCTCCCACAGTAACTTCTTTCTAGCTTGTTTCCTATAGCGCTCTTTTTATTTCTCTTACCATTATTTCTATTCCCTCATTTACATCTTCTACTCCCATTTTTATATCCTTAAGCTTCTCTTTTAATTGCTGTCATCACCCTCTAACGTCAGTATCAATGGAAAGTGATCAGGATCTACATGTCTTCTCTTATCTCTAGTTTTTTGACCTTCTCTGTCACCTCATCGTCTGCTTTCACATAGTCAATGGCAGTTCCCTTTTTACTTCTAAAACGTTCATTTTCACCTTCCTCATCCCCCTCTATGTTTCTGTATATGATAAACCATCCCATTTCCTTTGGGCACTCTAACAATTTCTCCCCTTCCCCATTTAGTATCTTGTCTTTGGATTATCTTCTTCGCTCTTCTTCCCATTCCCTTCCTCCTTCGTCTCCTGTTTTTGCATCAATATATCCTCCTATTACGAACTAACTCCCCCCATGAATTCCTCCTGTTAGTTCTTCGATCGCCTTGGATTTCTCCTCCATATCTCCGTTCACATACACTCCCACTATCTTCCATATTTTTCCATTCATCTTTATCCTTCCCACTATTACTCATTCAATTTCCTGCTTTATCAATCTCCTTTTTTCCTCTGCTAGATATTCCTCTCTTATTCCCATCATCATTCCTCTCATTGTTCTACCTTTCTTATTGCTCCTCCATGCAAAATAAATCTGCAAACTGTACTCTCTTGGTAACCTTTCACTTACTTTTTCCCATCTTTCTTCATCTAGCCACGTTCCCATCATCACTACCACCTCCCACTGTTCCAAATTTCTCATGAATTCTCTATCTTTTTCCTCCAGTCCTGCTACATTCCAGTAAAATATTTTCTATTCATCCCTTCCTTTCCTTTTTCTCTATGCTCTCCCCTATTTCTTATTTTCTCTCCCAGTCCCATGCCCTCATTAGCCAACCAGAAGCTGAGGAGTGTAGAGAGAAACAAAATATAGTTAAGAAGAATACTGAATAAAGAACAATGAGCATTATGCATCATGTTTAAGAAAAAGAGGGGGAGGATGAAAAGTTTGAAGAGGAGGCAGGAAGAGCTAGCATTGAGGAAGAAGTATGAGAAATAGTAAATAGGGAGAGAAAAGAGGAGAAATGGATTAATCAAGAGCTTGAAATGTTAGAATCTGGAGAATATTTCATGGGATTCTTGACAGGAGTAGAAAATGAAATGAAGGAGATCGAAAGAGGGAGTGGAAAAGGACAACAGAGGGGATATCACAAGGGAGGTAATAGATACATGAAGGATTTGTAGGGGTTGGCGCGTATAATGTGCAAAAGGGTATAGAGAGGTTGAGCCTGGCCAGAAATATGAAAAGAAGGTACAATTGTACCAATAGGGAAGGATGGAAAGATGGAAGAGGTTGAAGATTAAACAATGGTGACGCTGATGCCGTCAACAAATACGATAATTGTGACAGTGATTCCAGAGAGGTTAAAAAAGAAGTGAAGGAAAGGAAAATGATTCCGCCGGATCAGACAGGATTTTGGAAAGTGATGGGAATGATCATCAAGGAGAATAAACATAGGAAGAGATAAAGGAGATAGAGAAGGCGCAAGAGAGATATATGATATGGACATTAGGGATTGAATGGAAACCGCTAGGTTTTATGGTAAGGGAGAGAAAGGGAAGGGAATAACCGGAGAAGTGTTGCAAAGAGATGTGAAGAAGAGGACCATACACTTAACGCGATGGGAAGAAGAAAGAGAAGAATTTTCCAAGTGATGCAGGTAGAAGAGATTGAAGGAATGGAGAAACAATTTATTGTGGGAGGTAATACAAAAAGAAGGATTATAAAAATATACAGGGGGGGGGTCATGAAAAAGAAGTAGAAAATGCTAAAAAAGTGTTAGAAGGAGCTTAGAAGAGTGTGGGAAAGAGAAGATAGAAACCAGGGTAAAGAAGAGGAGAGCAAGGAATAAGTGCGAGAATGTAATTGGCCATTTTTGATCAAATCGTCGCCAACAGTGGTATAATTTGTAATAATGTTTGAGCTGGAAATTGTAAATACCTGTAATTTGCGATTTTAACCACGGCATTCAGGGGTTCCTTTATCCGATAATAGACGACCGCATCCACGCTGACAGTTACAGAATCCTTAGTGAGGACCTCCTGAGGTGGAACGTCAAATGATACGGTCCTCAAGTCCACAAGGATACAATTATCCACACAAGGTAGCAGGAAAAAGCTTCCTACATAAGAAAATGCTTTCAATTCCACATAATTTTTCTGCAATTTTTCCCTACATCAAATCAAATTTCCATCAACAGAGGGAGGGAAATTGAAGGGCTGACTGATGAGCAGAGGAGATAGAAGAATTTGGAAAAGAGATAAAGATATTGAGTACGGGAGGGGGAGGGGGAGGAAATGTGAACAACGAGATGTCAATAATGATGGGAAAATAAAAAAAATCCTAGAAGAAACTGTAGAGGAAGAAGTCGGATTACGATGTAAAAGAAGAGTCTCGAAGGGATGAATTGATAACAAAGGCAGAAAAGAGGATTTGGGGATTCGGAAAGATGATGAGAAAAGATAGGGAAGGAATGACAAGGTTGAGTTTTATAATAAGGTAAGAGAATGAGGTAGGAGACGAGTAGAGTTAACGCGTTGAGAACAAGAAAGTAGAGAGTTCCTTGGACAGCATGAGATAGGAGCAGAAAGGAATATAGGCTGTAAGATATAGGATAAAAGATATAACAAAGTGCAAGTAGCAGACAGATGAGAAAGGATAGGGGGATCGAAACACAATTAAATTCTACAAGGTGATGAAAGAAGACAAGACATGGAGGGAATGAAGGAAGGAAAAGAGTGAGGAAGAGAAGAGGAGGTGATAAATGAAGAGATGAGAAGAGGGAGGGCGTAGATTAAGAGATGAAAATAAGTGAAGAGACTGGGTACTTCAAAGGAATGCTAAGAGGGGATTCCAAGAGTAAGGTGAGGAACGGAGTGAGGGAGTAGTGAGGTAGTGAAAGGGAGTGTGAGGCAGTTGATAAAGGTAAGGAAGTAGTGTATGAGGGGATATGCAGTAGGGAAAAGGACATACGAATTCTGCGGAAGGAGGTAGTTTCAGAGAGAACAAGTTGAAAAAGGGTATGATTGAGACAAATGTTTCTAGAGATGATCAATAGGAGAAGGAGGAAAGGAGAGAAAGCTAGGTGATGGATAGATAAGATGGGATAGGTGAATTCATATACCTTGAAAGGTATATAGTAATAATATAAATTAAATGATGACTCAGATATCTGAAAAGACGATCGGTGTTGAAGATAAGCACAAAAATAGATATATGAAGGCTAGGAGGGAGAAAAGGAGAATTTAAAGAAAGATAAGGATGATGAAGACAGGAGCAGAGGATGTAAACGGAGAGACAGAAATGGTGTTCGAAAAAAGAATAAGAATACGAGAAAACTGTTGAGGAGAAAGTCGGCGAAAGAGGAAAAAGAAATAGCTGTAGTGGTAAGTAGAGAGAAAGAGAAGAGAAAGTGAACAGGTTATACATAATACATAAACAGTTGTAAGGAGGTGTGGAGGACAAAAAGCAAGAGGAGGAGAAGAGGAGAAGGACAAAAAGAAAGAAGAGGATATTATGAAGAAAGATTCAGACATGCTAAATAGAGAGATGTAGAGGAAAGAACATTATTTCACAAATCAGGAAATAATTAAAAAAGGTTTCAAAGCAATGAATGATTTTGATGCACTAAATTATGTTATGGAAAGAAAGATCAAGTTGAGAGAAAGAGGATCCAAGAGTCAGTTTGAAGGAAAGAGTAGCTGAGAAATCTAGAGAGACAAAAAGTAATGTAAGAGTGAAAGATCAACAAGAAGATAGAGTATGGCTCAATACGAGAGAAACGAGAGTGATGAGGTTTCGACATAGGGATTGGAGGCATATAAAATGGATAGCGAATTGGGAAGGTGAAAAATTAGAGAAAGTGAAGGAGTTCAAATACCTTATTTCCCTTATGCAAGTGAATGAGGGCATATAAGAGAAAAGATCACAGTGGCAGTAGGGGTTATATAATAGAAATCGGAACAGAGAAGAGAAGGTTGAAAAAAGTCGTGGATAGGCAAAACATTCAGATTTAAGAAGAGACAGGACATAAAGAAGTTAGAAGAGAGATATATGAGATGAATATTAGGCATAGAACGGAAAATGCCAGGTTGTATGGTAAGAGGAGAAGATCAGAGAAAAAAAAGAGAAATAGGGCACAAAGGAGGGCGTATAAATTCGAAGAAAAACTAAGAAAGGGAAAGGGAGGTGAACCGGTGACATTGTCTTACAAATAGGTGTGAGAAAGAGAAAAGAAGGCAGCAGTGTTAACGCGTCGAGAAGGAGAGAAAAGAGATTTTTCCAGAGAGTGTGGTGTAGGAGAAGAATAAAAATGAGGCTACAAGGAGTAAGGGAAGAGAAATAAAGGAATGCAAGTTGCAGACAGATGAGAGAGAATAAAAGGATCAAGATACAGTTATTGATAAAACATAATAATAATAAAAAAATCGGCAAAACATATTGGCAGAGGATGAGACTGGGAAAAGGTGGACAAGGAAACCTAGATTTAGACTAGGAAATGGAGTCAAAGAAGGAATATATTAGAAGATGGATGGAGAGGTAAAATTCAGGGTATGCTAGTGGATAGAAGAGACATGGAAACATGTATTGGATGGATATATAAGAGGAATGATCAAAAGGAAAGGATGCAAAGAGAATGTTGGGAGGATCTTAAGAAAAGAAGAGACTGAAAGGAGAATAAATTAAAGTGGTAGAATAGTCTTAAAGAATGCATGCAGAAGAATAGAGGATTTGAATCATAAGATTTACAAAGAAGTTCGATAGATAGCTGGGATAGAATAAGGGAATCATCATTATTAAGAAGGATTGGTACAAGGAAGAGAAGCATACATTCAAAGCATGTGAATGGATAGAGGGGACATGGTAGCATAATTTCTATCAGAGGAAGAAGAAGAGGGAAGGATGGCAAAAAGATGCTAGGAAAGTTTCAGGTGATCGCATTAAGTGAGGAAATAAATTAGAATGAGAGATGATAGAAGGTTTTGATAAAGATGTAAAGGAACAGAACTTTCTTGATAATTTTTGACTACGGAAAATTTTTCTCGAACTGCCCTATTGTCAACATCAATAATAATTATTTTGAGGAGTATAAAATTAGTATAAATATCGCATTCATTCGAAATAGAAGGTAGCGTTTGTTCTACTAATTACCTGGACCTCGAGCACCATCCTTTAAACGACCCATTCTGAATACCACAGCTCTCTCGTATTCTTGTACAACTTTGAACGTGAAACAGAGCGAAAACGGAAGGGTGATTAAAACTAGAAGAAAGGAACCCAAGATGGCTAGCAACTCAATGCATTTAGTCATTGTGCTTATTTTCCCGCTTTCAGGGAACCATTTACTTGCAGCTGCTCCTCCTAAGGGAATAAAAAAAGGTAATTAAATTAAGGTTTCAAATACTAATTTATATTTTAATTAAATTCATCCAACTAAGATTAGGAGATACGGAGGATGAATCAACTCGACTGAAGGAAAGAAGCAAAAGCGAGAATTCGGGAGATAAAAGGGATTCTTGTTTATTAAGGGAAAAAACTGATTTTCTTCATGAACTTCCGAAGATGTTTGGAAATTATACCACGGAAGTTAAAATATCTTCAAAAAACATAGGGATGGAATTTTTTTTCGCTTCTATTAATATATATGTAGGAGGAGCAAAATGATGATTCTTTATTGTTGGAAATCAATCTTTTCCAATAAGGAGTTTATCATTCTTGTTGTAAATGTACTTTTTTTCCTTTCAAAAATTGGACTTGCCCTTTCGAAATTCGAGTTTCAGTAAAAAAATGCAGCTGTTCATAGTTAAATATTAAATATTTTTTGTTTCGAAATTCAACCATTGGGTTAGAAACTCATCTGTCTTGGTAGGAAATAAACTTTCTGCTAGAAATCCACTTGTCTTTAGGGAAATTCAACTAGTTGGTTTGAAAATTTCGAACGAAAATAGCTTTGAAGCATTCATTCAGTTTATATATAGCTTCAAAGATGATAATATTCTACCATTGCTTTTGCATCAAAATCTGTCTTGTTTCTATAACAAGAAACTCAACGCTCACAATGGAATCAGGATTTTTCGAAAACAAGTTTTCAAATCTTCCTTCTCATATTCTAAAAAAAAAGTATATTATAAGCATAAACGTCATTTCCAATTTTGAGAAATATGAAATTCTCACTCTTATAGAGATAGGGAATTGCTTAAAAACGAGTTCATTATTTTTTCAATTTTCGGAACCTTACGGTTCTGAATTTGAATGGACACAATAACCTAACTTTTTTCTTGTAGAACAAAGGAATATTCAAGACCATTCAAGTTCAATTGATATTGAAGGTCGATGAAAGTAGCAACTGAGGATAATAATTTATTCAAATTTGGAAGGATTTTTTCCCTACGGTAGTTGCTTGCCTCCAAATTTCATCTGATTGATGTTTCCTTTCACACTGATTATTTTCATGATATAAGAAAGAATAAAGGTTATCCTACAATTTTTTCTTCGCAAATCATTCGGAAAGATAGGAAAAAAACCTTAACGCAGCGTTTTAGAGTCATCAAATCCACGACCTTAATGAAGATGAGAAAGTTTCTGAAAACGAATCCAGGAATGTTTTACAGTTCTAATAACTCATGTTTCCTGGAAAGATAAATTATCTGCTCGTTTTTTTTTTGAGTTTGGAACTCACGTAATCTTTTCCATCTTTGGAAATTATCAAACTCATGTGAATAGTACACTGAGAAAGAAATCTTACAAACTCAACGAATTCGTTCCGTATCCGTGGAACTCCTGGTGTGACCCCCGTCTGAAATCAAGACGCGGCGACGGAGAATCAAGCTCCAAGTAACAACAACACGGCGGGCCGCCTAAAATTATAATGTTCCGCCCTTCTGAATCAAGAAACTAGATCATTGAATCAAAACAGCATCGTGTTGATTTGATGCACATTCTGTTCAAAGAATTTGCAATATTCAATTCACACGATTTTATTTTCAGTGTAGAGAGAAAATTTCGTAGAAATATTTCAATAGTTTCCTTAAATAATTTTGACACCTCGTATACCAGCTAATGCAGAAAAGAAAAAAACTTTAACTTCATAATAACGAGGAAGACCCGTCTGTTTTATTTTGCTAGCAGGCGGAGGAAGGAAAGGAGGTGAGAGACCCGCTTGTTGTTCTTTACTAGTAGACTGTGAGGGAAAAGAAGGAGAGAGATTTCCAGAGGTTGTATTCTACTGGCAAACGGTTAAGAAAAAGGAGAAAGGAGAATCACTTGTTGTATTTAGTTGGCAGGGAATGGGTTGGGAGAAGGTGAGAAATATGCTTGTTGAATTTTTGCCAGCAGGCAGTGCGGTGAAAGGACAGGAGCTGAGGTATCTGCGCACTATATTTTGCTAATAAGCAGTGAGAGAAAAGGAGGTGGAAGATCTGATGGCTGCATTCTGCGATGGGTGCAAAAAAGGTGATCATTTCGCTTGCTGTATTTCGGCGGCAGATTGCGAGAGGACAGGATTTAAGAGATCCGCTTGCTGAAGTTTTCCAGTTGGCAGTGATTGGTAAGGAAGTGGGCGATTGGACGGCTGTATTTTATCAGCAAGCAGTGGTAGGATAGGAGGTAAAGATCCGTTCACTACACTTTAATAGCAGGCAAAGGAAGGAAAGGCCGTAGAAGATTCACTTAGGGTATCTCACTAGCAGGTGGTGGGAGGAAAGGATGCGAGGGGTTCCATTTTTGTATTCAGTCAGCAGGCGGAGGGTGAAAAGGAGGTGAGATATCCGCTTACTTTATTTTGTCGGTAGACATTGGGAGAACAGGAGGTAAGAGATCCGCTCGCTGAATTTTTACAGCAGGCAGTGATCAGGAAGGCAGTGTGCGATTTGATAGCTGTATATTATCAGCAAGCAGTGGTAGGATAGGAGGTAAAGATCCGTTTGCTTTACTTTGTCAGCAGGCAAAGGAAGGGAAGGCCGTAGAAGATTCACTTGGTGTATTTTAATAGCATCTGGTGGGATGAAAGGAGGCGAGGGATTCTCTTGTTTTATTCAGTCAGCAGGCGGAGCGTGAAAAGGAGGT